>BPLQ01015106.1:146566-159212 GCA_021605075.1 Caerostris darwini | reverse complement strand
ACTTAAGTCGGTAAATTTTGGAATAATATGAAGAAAAAAAAACTTTTGACAAAATTTAAAATGTTAATTATTTATTATCAACTGATTTACAACATTTAGTTAAAAATAATGTTATCTAAAATATTTTTTAAAATAAAATGTGACGTCTACTTTTGTGAAAAATATTAGCTAGTTATGAAATTAAGCAAAAGAATAGAAATATATATATTGATGTACACCTCAAGATGTGTGGTTTGAATCCTGGCGGTTGCATATATACTTGTTTGTGCTTCAGAATCCATGTTAAACTGTAGGTCCCTGTCTAATTAGCCCAAAGTGTGCACAAAATGGCCGTAGAGCGACGAACCAAACAATCAAGTATATGCATGTAAGTATTCCATAAATGCGTATGCTTAGATCAATTTTCCATCTTGTTACATAGTACTTTTGATACCTATGGTTTTGATGTGGTTTGTCACTCTGGTCATTTTATGCATACTCTAGGCTAATTAGACCCGAACCTTCATTTTAACGTGGATTCCGAACAACTAACAAACATCCATGCCACCACCAGGATTCGAACCTGAAGCCTGTGGCACTAAAGGCCAATTGACCATCAGGGCGCAACTATGATTCTGATATCATTGTGTTCAATATATATGTTCAAGTTAATTGAACTGCAATCTGAAAAAAGATGTTCACTTTTTCATGCTGGAAGCTTTAGTGCTAGAAGTTAGAAAAAAAAACCTCACAACTAACCTAATAATGACGTAGTTTCTCATTTCTACATATATGTTTACCTATTTTAGGCCTAATTAGCTAAGCGAAAACATGATCTAAAAACCTCGAAGAACCAAACCTTCGTATGACCTCAGTAAATAAAATCATAAGTAAAACTATTGTAAAATAATTTTCTCCGTATGTGTATATATATATATATACAGGGTGACTTATATATATATACAGGATCTCACTTTCAAAATGTTGAGAAAAATGAACCCCTCGTCACAATGAGTTCAAATTTGAACTGAAGATACTTGAAGAAGAGGGAAACGGACATTTGTTGCAGATCTTACCAGTTGTGACGTCTGTTAGTGCGAAACGTCGTCCATAGTATTGTCGCGACCACAAAACCTGTTCGATTGATAAACGGAAGGAAATTATAGGGTCAGATGAATCATAGTTATGTTAATTTGGGTACAAAAAAATAATTTTTTCTCAGGAATTCAGAGTTGTTATTATTATGTAGTGTATGTAATGTAATGTATTTAATATATGAAATGTAATATATATAAGGTAATGTATTTAATGCAAGAAATGAAATGTATTTAATGTATATAATGCAATGTATTTAATGTATGTAATACAATGTATTTAACGTATGAAAAATTTGTAAAATATGAAATAATTGTGGTAAATTTTTTTTTATAAATTTTTAAATGAAAAAGTTAGTTCAAAATCAATGATTATGTGTTTTTGGAATTAAAACAAGCTAATTAGTTTCAATTTTTTAACCAACGCAAAAATTTCTCCCTTTCACAATCTGTTAGTATACTTTAACTTTATAAATACTTAACAAATTTGCAAAATACATTATAAACAGTGCAGATCTCGTACAGCTTTTGGCATTTGATTCGCACGCCTGTTTACTACAGTACGCTAATAAAACCGCACGCTGTCCAGTGGAAAGCATCCGTGAGAAATCAAGCACTTGCTTCAGTTCCAGAAGCAGCTACTATCCCGAATTATGTTCATCCCAAAATAAGTGTTTATTGAGAAATTGGATTTACCGAAACAGAGCTGGATTTGAGAAACTGAATTATTAATAACTCAACACTTGTCCCATTCAAATGCTGAGGCTCTTAACATTCCCAGTAAATAAAAAGGGCGTTGAACAAATCTGATTGATCCTCTAAACCAGGGGTCTCCAAACTTTCCAGCCTTAGGGCCATACTGTTTACTCCAGTAAGTACCAAGGGCCAAAACCATTTTAAGTTTTCTGCCATTATCTATAATTTCTAGACTAGTCGCCGAGTACGCGCTCTGAGAGAGCATACGCTTGCGAAATCAGCTGGTTCAATTACTATTGTGTGTATCAATACGGCCGTGACACTTGACGACATCTAGTGATCAAAAGCTTAAATAGGTAGGTAATATCCTTTATTACTAACAGATGATGCTAGTTAATTTAGCTTTTCCGTTCCTGAGGGATTTTCAGGATAAAAATCATCATATGTTTGATTCTGGATATATACATTCCAAACATCGATATACATCCATATACGATACTCTTTACCCCAACATAACTACCGAGGGTAACCGCGGGATGTTCATTAGTTTATAATATTAGTGGGATTCATTATTATTTGTCAGTTGTTATGCTCAAGTTAAATTTTCTGCGTGTTATGCTTGTCATTAAGCTTTAGCTAGCAAGTCAATAAAACCGAGCTATTATCATTCTGTGTTTTTTTATGCAACTTATTACAGCAACAATAAGCTATTCGCTGTCGCGGGCGGTAGTTGGAGACCTCTGCTCTAAACGAATGTACAAAAGTCGTGAGTCAAACGTTAGTCGTGAATGAAGAATGAAGCATTACCAATTCTACAAGAAACGTTAATGATTTAAACGCGATCGGGATCTTAGTATTGCCATTCTTCATGTAACTAATTTAACTTTTAAGCACACAACTTTTTTTTTTATAGTTTTTTTCTCAATTTTTAATAAAGAGGATTACGTTTATAAGTAGAACAAGATTAAAAAAAGGAAAATAATAATAATAATAAAACTGACATCTGCTCGCCAAATTTCAACTCATCATTTGTGAACATTCGAGAACGGATGAATAAACTCCGGAATATGCCAATGTTTATTAATGCACGAGATACATTTGATTGGAATACTACAAGAAGGGCCAAATTCGATATCCATGTGAATAGAGCAATGTTGAATGGATCAAGATCTTCATGATGAATGAATTGTTCAAGAATCTCTAAAAGAATATACAAAAGTGTGAAAATATTAGTCGTGAAGGAAGAATGAAGTTTTCCTAATTCTACAAGAAACGTTATCACATACAATACCGAAAAGAATACATCAAAGTTAGGCATAAATGAAGAATGAAGTATTCCAAATACAATAAGAAGGCACCGGAAAATGCCAAAAGTGATAAATGTGAAACTTCAAGAAGAAAAGTACTTATATTAGATCAGCATTTAGAATCAAAAGTTGATTTTCTTAAAATTAACACAACTCCCAATACTTACTTTGGTATCACAGACTCAATACTGTGGATTTCGATATAAGGATTCATTTAAAACTGTTTATAAGCAAACGGCTCAAATTTGAACTCGAAATAAATTATAATGAATATTGAAATAAATTATAATGTGATCACCCGCTTTTGAATTGGATCGCTAATATTTTATGCAGTTTGTAAACTGAAAGTAAAGCATTATATTACATTACATTATTAGAATTGTAGTATTTCGAAAGAGAATTTGGTTGCAAAATTTACTAAATGAAACATTTTTCTTCTTATTATTTTTCCAGATTGCATATGACAGAAATAAAAAGAGCCTTAATAACTTTTATAATAAAATTTTAATATTATGTGAAATATATTAATTTTAATAAATATAATAAAATTTAAAGAACAGATAGTGTGAAGTATATTTAAAAAGTTCTAAAGTAGAACTTTAAAAATTACTCGTTTCATATAAAGCCTTATTTACCAGAATAAAATCTTAACAATATTTAATCGAGTAATTACCTAAAAAACAGTAAACTGATGTGATGAAATCTTTCACGAAACATTTCTTAAAAATAAAGGAAATTGAAACGTAAAATTTAATCGAAAAGATGGAGGAAAGTATATACAGACACGTTATGAAAATATCAAATTTTATAAGGTAAACTTAATATCATATTTATTATCTTTGTTAACAGAATCAATTTCACTTAGGATAAAACTTTTTAATCCTTTTTTGCATGAATTTTGATGTGTTTTTGTAAGTTACGATTCTCAGCAAAACGCTTGCCACAAATAGGACATTGAAAAGGTTGCTCTCCAGTATGGGTCCTCACATAACGCTTCAGGGCACCGTTCTCACTAAATGCTTTACCACACTGAAACGGACACTTGAAAGGTCGCTCTCCAGTGTGAGTTAAAATATGCTTTTTCACATTAGTCTTATGTCTTGAACTGTATTCACAAAAAGGACATTGATGCATCTTCACATTGTCTTCATATCTGCTAACAATCTTTGCAAAAGAAAATAAGAATTAGCATGCATTTATTTATGGACATTAGAGTTCAGCACAAAAAAATGTAAGCACATTAAAAATGCAAATATGCATATATATACATTTAATTAATAGAATAACGTAATCTGCATAAAATATGTATTTATAAGGGAATATTAAGTAATAGAAAATAACTTCAACACTGCAATAATAAAAATATCACTTGAAAGACATTCATTAGAGAGCAATATTTCATGGAAATATTTCGTAAAACTAACAATATTTATAGAATGTGTTAAAACAGTCCAGGTGATCTGCTGACGGGTCAACTTTCTTGATGTGTAGATATTTTGAATCTGGTAGTAAAGTAGCTGATTTCGAGCTGCGTTTGAAACATCCGATATCCTCTTATTAATTAAAATTTTCAACCATCCAGACATTCTTTCAGCAAGCATTACTTTAGAAATCCATTACCGATAGAAACACAGGTAAGCGGGTTCGCAAGGCAGATGCAGAAATTTTCAATGCTTCACTCCCAAATTTGTTTCTGAAAAAGAGAATCGACTGTTGTAATAAACGTGTAACAAGAAAGTTTTCAGCTTGTTAAAAAACCAAATTAATTAATTAAAATTTGATTTTTCAGCTTTTAATTTTTCATTCATTTGATAACTAAATAAAAATAGTCTCTATAAATAAACTATAGAATTCCAATGAACCCAATAATGAATGAAATAAAAATTCACACATTAATAAAAATTCTTTTAAATATATCTTTAGCAAGTTAATCTGAAATCAAGTGGGATCCACAGAATTAATACGTACAATTTTGTTTACAATACATACAAATTTAAACTAATGCATAAATTTTTATTAAAATTTATTTCGCAAATATTGAAATACAGAAATAATATTTTATAAAAAAATTCCACAGATTTTGAAGTATTATAATGATACTTATTACACTTTGGCCACCTATTTATAATTAGGTACATTCCAATAGAATCTATTCAATTGCTTTAATCATTGAAAAAAAAAAATTACTGCGTAGACAACTATGTTTACTAGAAAAAAAAAATTATTAAACAAATATTAAAATCGATAGAACTCATAAAAGAGAATACTCTTTTGCTAAGTTCACACGTTGTTGATTTGTTTTCAAATGGCCCCTCAAGAGTTCATATCGAGAGAAGACTTTGCTACCCATAAAATATGACAAACTAAAGAAACCTTGGTGACCCTTTCCTCCATGAAACTTTACATGCTATATATACACACAACAGCCAAAACATTATGACCACCCCTACATTTTGCACTGAACTCGCCTGGATGACGTGGAAGGCACGTGATCAGGTGGAAGTGGTATTTAACTGCTGCTGGAGAGTTCTGAAGAATCATTATTTCACTTACTTCTGTGTGTGATGGGAAAGGCTGCGGATCTAAGCGACTTTGATAGAGGGAAGATTGTAATGGCTCGAAAGCTCGGAACAAGTATTTCCGAAACTGCACGACTCGAGGGTTGTTCGCGATCTTATCCACTTATGCAAAGTGGATGAATGACGGTGAAACCAGCAGTAGACGACATGGTGTTGGACGTCCACACGGTATCAAAGAAAAAGGTCGTCGGAGACTGTCTCGCATGGTGAAGCAAAACCGGAGCCAGACAGTGGCTCAGCTGACAGTCCAATACAATGCAGGGCCAAGTAGAATAGTATCGGAGCACACTGTTCAGCGGACACTGTGATATGGGGCTACGCAGCAAACGTCCCACTCGTGTGCCTTTGCTGACCAAGCGTCATCGCCAACTGCGCCTGCGCTGGGTCCGGGAACATCGTGACTGGTCCATGGATCAGTGGGAGAGAGTTGCCTGGTCAGATGAATCACGGTTTGTCATTCATCCCGCCGATGGCCGTGTCAGGATACGCCGTCTTCCAGGCGAACAGTTGCTCCCTCAATGTACAGTAGGTCATACACAGGCCGGTGGAGGCGGTATTATGCTTTGGTTCTCTTGGGCGTCTCTGGGACCCGTGGTTGTGGTAGAGACCACCATGAATGCTATAGGTATCTGAACATCATTGCGGACCAGTTGCACCCTTACATGGCCTCTATTTTTCCAGATGGGAATGGAATGTTCCAACAGGACAACGCCCCTTGTCACAAGGCTAAAATTGTGTTGGAGTGGTTCCAGGAACATGATGCTGAATTCAGTGAATGTCCTGGCCGCCTAACTCACCGGATCGCAATCCGATAGAACACATTTGGGATGTCCTAGGACGGCAGCTCAGAGCTCAAAGACCAAAAATCTCGGATTTGCGTGACCGTTGCTTAAACATCTGGTACAATCTGTCTCCGGCCATCTACCAAGGACTTGTGGCATCCATGCAAGGCGGGTTGAATCTGTGTTGCGCGTCAAAGGTTTGCCAACTAGTTATTGACAGGTGGTCATAATGTTTTGGCTCTTGAGTGTATATTGAGTATGAGTTCCGTGAAAATGGTTTAGGCCAAATAGGAGACTTGCAGAGTGGGTCTCAAGTATGAGCCCTCATGTGCTCATTTAATCTATCTTTACGAGAAAATCTTACTTCACAATCAGAGCACTGGAAAGGACGCTCTCCGGTATGAGTCCTCAGATGAATAATCAGGTGGCTGTTCCTAATGTTTGCCTTGCACACTGAAACGGACACTTGAAGGGTCGCTCTCCTGTGTGAGTACGAACATGCCTTTTCAAAGTAGACATTGATGTATCTTCACATTTCCTTCATATCTGCTAACAATATGTGGAAAAGAAAATAGGAATTAGCCTGTATTTATTGATAGACATTAGAGATTAAATCAAAAAATGGAAAATCATTACATATACATGAAAAAAGTTTTTATCTTCAATAATGCTTCGCGTCGCGAATGTCTGGCAAACCCGTAAGAGATTCATGCATCTTTCAGCCGGTTGTTTCCCTTTCCACACAATCGGTGGGCGAAGAATGTTTTGAAAATTTTACTTCTTGCATTTCTACTATTTTTACTTATATTTCGGTCAAAAAAATTATTAGCAATTTGTGCATCTAATACGAATAACGTGTCCTTTAATAAATTTGAAAAATGTTTTTGAATTTATGAAGGTTATATTACAATTATTAATTTCACAATTGCAAAACTTCACAGAATAATAATTTCGTAAATTATCCTCCAAATGGTCAATAATCTTAAGATCATTCTCTAAACCATATCATGATTAGTTTTCATTTATATATATATATATTTGGCCATTCAGCATTGCAATAAAAAACGTTAGATTTTCTATAAAAGCTAAAACATAAATTCAAATAAGAAAAAGAAAATCAAAAACTAAACATCACAGTATTTTAAATTTAAAAGAGCCACACCCTTAGTAAATTGTACACAATAAAATTTAATTACTGCAATAATAGCCTTTAAATTAATTAATATACTTATGTAATTTGCATAAAACACGTATCCATAAGTTTATAGTAAGTAACAGAAACTACAAAATAATTATTTGGACATTGCAATACTAACGATAACCCATTGAAAGACATCGATGAGCGTGCAAATATTTAATGCAAATATTTGATAAAAATTTTCGGGGTTTTCAATAACAGCTGTTAAAACTGTTTGCAGCAAATATGCGAGATGCTGGAGGGTCAATCTTCTATGTGGATATTTGGAACCTTGCAAGGGAATCAAAGAATGTGGATTTGTATTCCATGTATTTTGTCGCATTTTAATTATACTATTTAGACTCTGGCCACCTACTTGTAAATAGTTGCATTACGATAGAATTTATTCAACTACACTAATAATTGAAAAAAAAATTTACAAGAAACAAAAGCTTTATTAAACAAATATCAAAATCTATTGAACTCCTCAAGTTCAATCCTCGTTTGTTAAGATCCCACGCTGTTCATTTGCTTTCAAATTGACCTCCCAAGAGTTCATGTCGAAAGAAGGCTTTGCCACCCATAAATTATGGCAAAGGAATAAATGATATCAGTCAGGTCAGCCCAGCGGAAGTCTGTGAATTTATTAGGAAGATTAAACCTAATAAGTCTCCTGGGATTAATCGTATTAGTAATCGGATGTTAAAATCTTTACCTTACACATATGTGCTACTGATCACTTATCTAATTAATTTTTTAATTAATAAGTGTTATTTCCCACAGAGCTGGAAAACTGCCGTAGTCATTCCTATTCCAAAACCTGATAGCAATAGGGCCTACCCCCAAAATTACCGTCCATTCTCACTACTCAGTGGAGTGAGTAAAATATTCGAATATTCGATTCTTAAACGCCTGGATCAGCACTGCACTGACCATAATGTTCTCATACCTGAGCAATTCGGGTTCAGAACCCAACTCAGTACTTCTCACCAGCTCTTACGTGTTAATGAGCTGATCCATGATGGCTTTATCAATCGTAAATCTACGGGAATATTATTTCTGGACGTAGCCAAAGCCTTTGATAAAATTTGGCATAATGGCTTACTACTCAAGCTCATCCGATTTGATTTTTCGCCCCAGTTTATTAAATTAGTACACTCGTATCTCACTTCACGTAACTTCAGCGTGCGAGTGGGAGGGACCATTTCCAGCGATCATCCAATCAGGAGCGGGGTTCCACAGGGCTCACTGCTCGGTCCCAGATTATTTCTAATCTCTGTGAACGACATACCTAAGCCAGAATTCTGTAAACTGGCTATGTTCGCAGATGACACAGCGATTATTGCACAGCACAAGACACCAAACTCCGTCGTTGCATTGCTCAATGATTATATTTCTCGCTTGGAAAGTTGGTTGACCACCTGGAAGATCAAAGTTAATCCATCCAAAAGTGCGTGCCTCCTGTTTACTCATAAAAAGAACATTGGTTCTCTTTTAAATGTCACTCTTTTCGGCCAACCAGTCCCCTGGGTTACTGAGTACAAGTACCTGGGGTTAATTTTTGACTCTAAATTAACTTACAAGACCCACTTTGCCAAAGTAGTTGCAAAAGCAACTGCTGCTAGCGTAAAGCTCAGAAGCCTAATTTCTCGAAAGAGCAGGCTAGCGATCAGACACAAGGTTTTGCTCTACAAGTCAATCCTTCGACCAATTCTCTTATACGGATGTCCTATTTGGGCGTCCTCCTCAATCGCTAATCTCAAGAAGCTTCAAGTGTTTCAAAATAAACAGATAGCTATGATAGTCAACGCCCCGTGGTTTGTTAGAAGGAAACAACTCCACAGAGACCTGAATATAGAACCCATTATGGACTATATTTTCAAAATTTCTAAGAATTTTCATTCTAAATGCCCTCAGATCCACAACGAAGCGATCAGACAAATACCTGTATACCATCCAGGTGTGGCTAGCTCCAGGAAGAGACCCAGAGCCATCTATGATCAGCAATGGGAATCTTTCCCGGCATTGAAGAGGCGTTGTGGATATTATCCTACAACCGCTGATCCTACCGCTGTGGCTGTTGTCTAGTCACTCCGATCACTTCAAGCGAATCTGAGCTGCTACTCTTTGGCATATAAATCTTAATTGTTTATTTGCTACGATGTGCACCTTAAATTAGAACATGGCTATCTGACTCGTTAAGTTGTAATTTTAAATTTATTTGTAAATTTTAATAGCTCACTTTTATTTAATTACTTTTTTCCTCTAATTGTTAGCTTATTTTAAATTAATTTCTTGTAATCTTTTTATCAGCATTAGTTTTTACTTAATTGCATAACCTTGACTTATTGTTTACGTTTTAACTCTTTTAATTCTGTTACCTGGCTTAAATCCTTTTCTTTGTTTCAACATTTATTCTTAATTTTTTCAATAGTTAATCTGAACTGTTCGCTGCTCGTCCTTAATTGTAAATATTATTTTATGTATATTTTGTATATAAATTGTAAAAAAAAAAGAATGTACTTTCCTAGCCTTGGCTAGGTTTTGCAGAAATTGTATCTTGACTCATGGCGCAATCTACCGACAAAATAGTCAACCCGTAATGTAAGCAACCTGTGTCTACACAGCTTGTATTTCTCACCTTTTTATTTCTTTTTATTTGTTTTATCTTAAATTCTTTATTTTTCTTTATTCATTTAAACTTTTGTTTTAACTTTAAATTTTTATTTTTGGGCATCGTCAACGGACTCTTAATTGTACCTAAGCTTTAGCTTTTTCGACCTCCTGCTTTAATTGTTAGCAAGCAGGAGGTGTTTTACTTAAATTTTAATTTGTTCTAATCTTCTTTCATTTTTATTCAATACTTTTAAGCAACTTCATTTTATGCTAATGTTTTAATTAAATTAAGATGTGGAGGTTTTGTGGCTCTTAAAGCCACCTAGGAACTCCGAAATAGGTACGCCCGTTGCCCGTTGCCCGTATGGCAAAGGAAAGAAACTTCGTGACCTTTTCCTCCATGAAATCGTGCATGCTATTTTAGGTGTGAATTCCGTGAAAATGTTTTGGGAGGAGACTTGCAGAGTGGTTCTCAAAAATGAGTGCCCACGTGTCCGTTTAATGCATCTTTACGAGAAAATGTTTCTCCACACAAAGAGCATTGAAAAGGACCATCTCCGGTATGGGTCCTCAGATGACACTGTTCTGAGTAAATGCTTTGCCACACTGAAACGGACGCTTGGAAGGGCGCTCTCCAGTGTGAATAAAAACATGGCTTTTGACACTACCAATATTAGATGAGCTCTATTCACAAAAGGGACATTGATGTATCTTCAGATTGCCTTCATATCTGCTAACAATGCCTGCAAAAGAAAATAAGAATTAGCCTGCATTTATTGGACATTACAGTTTAACTCAAAAAATGCATCTAAATGCCAAAATGCAAATATATATATATATATATATATAATAAAAAGTAACTATAAATGACTATATATTAATATATAACTTTATAAAGCAACTATAAATTAATTAAAAGTAACTATACAGATTTAATAAATACTGTGAAATTTTTTATATTTTATTCATATGAAAAAAATTCCACTATTAAATTTTTTTTTCTTCCATATCACTTTGCGTCTCGAATGTTTGGCAAACACGTGAGAGATTCGTGCATCTTTTAAGCGCACTTTACCTTTCTACGCAGTCGGTGGACGGAGTGTTTCTTGAAAATTTCAAACCTTGTAATTTTTTTTTTTTTTACTTACATTTCAGCAAAAAAAGAAAAAAAATATTAGCAGTTTATGTATCTCATACGAATATGATGTCTTTAAATAAATTTGAAAAAATTCTTCGAATTTATGAAAGTTATATTACAATTACAAATTTGCTAACCGCAAAAACTTCACAGAACAATAATTTCCAATATTAATTCCCAACAAATTAGATTAATTAAATTATCAGCCAAATTATCACCAATTCATTTATTTATACATTCGGCCCTTCAGCATTGCAATATAAAGCGTGCTTGTTTTTCTTTAAAAGCAAGAACATAAATTCCAATAAGAAAAATTGAATCAAAAACTGTAAACATCAGATTATATTAAATTGCAAAAAGCCACATCATAGTAAATTGTACACAATAAAATTTAATGACTATAATAATAACATTTAATTTAATTAATAGAATTACGTATTCTGCGTGAAACACGTATCCATAAGTTTATAGTAAGTAAAAGAAACTACAAAATAATTATTTGGACATTGCAATAATAAAGATAATCCATATTGAAAGGCATCGATGAGCGTGCAACATTTAATGCGAATATTTGATTTGAAAATTTCCGTGATTTTTCAATACAAGCTATTAAAACTGTTCATAGCAATTATGTGTGAAGTTTTAGGGTCAATATTCAACAAGTGAATTGAACCTTGCAAGAATATCAAGGATTATGGATCTGGATTAAATGGATTTTGTCGTATTTTAATTATACTAATTAGGCTTTGCCACCTATTTGTAATTAGTTACATTACAATAGAATTTATTCAAATACACTATTAATTGGAGAAAATTAAAATTGCTGGGTACAGAAAAAAAAACTAGAAACAAAAGATCTATTAAACTAATACTAAAATCGATTGAACTCATCAATAAGAATAATCCTCTTTTGCTAAGATCACACGTTGTTGATTTGCTGTCAAATGGCGCCCCAAGAGTTCATATCGAGAGAATGCTTTGCTACGCATAAATATGGCAAAGGGATGAAACCTCGGTGACCCTTTCCTCCATGAAATTCTGCATGCTATTTTAAATTTGAATTCAGTGAAATTGCTTTGGGAGAAGTGCAGAGGGGTTCTCAAGTATGAGTGCTCATGTGCTCATTTAATGCATCTTTACGAGGAAATCCTTTTTTCACAAGAAGAGCACAGAAAAGGACGCTCTCCGGTATGGGTCCTCAGGTCACTGTTCTGAGTAGACGCTTTGCCACACTGCAACGGACACTTGAAAGGTCGCTCTCCGGTGTGTGTTAAGACA
>BPLQ01015106.1:112185-137836 GCA_021605075.1 Caerostris darwini | reverse complement strand
AAAAAAAAAAAAAAAAAAAAAAAAACAATTTTAATTATCTTTATATAAAAAAAAAAAATTTTGAAGTCGAATTAAAGTATATAAAAACGTGCAAATAAGGAAATAATAAAAAACAAAAGATGAATTCCTTTTGTAAACGGAAATTTATCACCTGAATAATGAAATAAATTTATTAACATAAAAAATAAATAAATTCCTTTATCAAAAAATAAATTTTGTATACAATTTGAATAAAAAAAAAAATCAACATTAAAAAATTAAAAAAAAAATTATCTATATAATATAAATATGTAAAAAAAAAAATAAATAAATAATTTTTTGTATTAGAAAATAAAATAATCATTTTTCTAAAATTAAAAAAAAAAAAATCAGAAATAAAAATATTTAAAAAATAATAATAATAAATATAAATAAATAAGTTTTTTTTATCAAGAGATAAACTTTGTAAATTAAAAAATAATTAAAAAGTAAAATTGAAATAATTTAAAACAAAGTTTTCAAAAAAATAAATTTTGCAAGAAAAAAAATAATAGATAAATAAATAAAAACTTCTATAAATTTTTTTAGCAAATAAATTTTGTAACATGTTAAAAATACAGCAACTGAAATTTAAGAATCCTTTCCTGAAATAATGATCTTTAAAAGAAATCAATTTGCGAAAAGAAAAATTAAATTTCGTATACAATTCGGGTAGTAAACAAGTAATATAAAAAAAAAATTTGGAGTCAATTCCTACTTTTTTTTTAACACTATTGCAGAAAGTCCTTTATAAATACTTTTCATTCACTTTTTTTAATTTATATGGTGCCATCTATTGGTATGTATATGCAACTTAAATCTGAAAAAAACTAAAATTAATGAATTAAATTTAATAAATGAATTAGTATTTGAAAAAACTGTATTAACATCCAGTGTCATCCACTACAAGGTAAAAAAAATGTATTCGAACGTGAGTGGATGAATAAAAAGTATTTTATGAACGACTGAAAATTTGAACACGATATAGATAGGGAGAGTGTGAGCTAATAGAATGAATTGAAAAAATCATTTGTAAAATAAAAGAAAATTTATATAAAAAATAATAACAAAAATAAACTCATTTATCAAATTAGTTTTGGAAAATAAACCAATTAAAAAAATTAAATTATGAGCAATTAAATTAAAAAATCTTCACAGACCCTCGTCTTACAGTACACTATTTTCCGATGTTGAAACCGGGAAAAAAGTGTTAGGAGAAATAATTCTGCAATAATTCAAAGAAAAAATACTTTACCCTCGTACACGTCACTTCCTGTTACGCGCGCTTCATTTGTGACGTCACTTCTGTAGAGCGGAAATCCCGCCTTCTCTATTAAAACAGGGATGGGCAAGCTGTTTCGGTCTCGAGCCAAAAATCGAAAAAAAAAAAAAAAAAGTTTGACGAGCCAAGATAAATTTTTCTAAAATTTTAAGAACACTATACAAGTATCACAATTTAAATATGTTAATGAGATGAATGAAGTCGCGATTTCATTTTAAAAAGTTCCTTATAGTGAGTGAGGTTCGAAGTGAGATGGACTGATTCTAAGGAACGGGGCTCAATGCTCATCTGTCAGTTCTACTTCTGAACTAATTCTTTCTAAGGTCCATAAGGTAGTTGAAAACACTTGTTCACATATATAAGATCCAGCAAACAAAGCACTGATTTTCTGGGAGTGAGATATTAAATTTGGGAAACTTACTTTCGATAAGGATTCTTTGTGAACTCCTAACTTTTAACTTCTATAACTAACAAAGAAGTTCCGCTTTTAACACTTTAAAGATTGAAAGCTGACTGTGCTTGCTATTTCCGTCGGTTTATGTTTTGTAGAACAAAAATAGAGAGATCACCAGTCTTTTGAAAAAAAAGGAAGAAAAAACTATATAATATATAAATATATATATAAATATATAGATAATATATAAATATATATATATATAATATATAAATATATATTTCTTTTAATTTGCCTCAGATCGGAAAATTAAAATTCTATTCGCGGTCCGGATAGAGCCGTCCGACGGTCGTAGTTTGCCCATCCCTGTGCTAATGTCACACCAACTCCACGATCAACCAGATTTTTTTAAGAAGCCGCACGGAGTTAGATCCGGCGATTGTGGACTAATGAAAGCGCGACGCGTTCCTCCGTGGAGCAAAAGTGTCTCATCAACCATTATCATGCATAATGAAAATAAAACGCATTGCCTGTACTGTAGTTGCGACACAACCGGGACAAGGAATTAACTAAGATTTGTCAATGATGTATTCATATATTGCATTATCTATAATTATACACAGTCCAGTGACATTAATGTGACCACCTGTCAAAAGCCAGAATATACACTCTTTAAGTGGAATTCTTTATATACACTCCACTGCAACGTGATGCCACCTGCCTTTTGTGATGGGTTATTTCACGTTGACGTCGAAAGTAGGTGGGGGTCACATTAATGTGACTGGACTGTGTATGTGCATATTCCCTCCCCCTATATTCGCTGAAAAACAAAAGGAATATATCAGAAAATATTCTATAGACTATCAAATATCAAGAAAACGTACTTACAATGCCAGCTATTTATGATTGATATAATACTTTTTCTAACACCCCAACTGAATTTTCGTCGTTTGATACAATTTGGTATTGATGAAAATGTACATGTGTCCATTACCACGATTCCCCGCCCAGATCCATGTCGCCCCTAGCGTCTGAGGAGAAGGTGAACTCGTGTCTTTTCCCTTATTCTACCGCTCTAGATTTGCTTGAAGAAATCAGTCTATACTTTAAAATATTTACGATGTTACTAAAACACTTTGTTGTTGCTTATCCCCTTGATTTAGAATCCTAAACCAAGTCCAGTAGATCATGCTGCATCCATAGATCTTCCCCTCATTCAACAGTTGCCTCACAGAGGCACCCATACAATCGATGAGATGAGAGGGCGACGCGATGGCCGAACAATGGCAAAGGGTCTTCTCGTCTGTATCAGTGTGGCCAGTCCTTAGTCTAGCTAAAGCAGTTTGAGCAGATCTAGGACACGAGCCCTGCAAGGACATACCAGGATATTTAGCGCCGTACTATGCATGAATGGGTGGCGACCTCCAAGCGGTATTCACTCTGGCTAAACTCATGGAATGAGCCTCTGAAGCTAACATATTGGAAGAAGAAGCTTTGGGAAGTTCGCAACCTTCCCTAGCGAGCAAATCAGCAATTTCATTTCCATAGATGCCCACATGGGAGGGAATCCACTGCAAGCACACCGATCCGATCTGGTCCAAAATAGCTAGTTTAAAAACGATATCCTGTCCCAATTTGTCCAAGATGCTTGGCCAATCTTTCAAATACTGTTTTGAGCTCTTACTATCAACCAGAATCCAAACATCAGGTACTTTAAAGTCTGAAGCTAGGCTCAGAGCTTCGCTTATAGCAATTAATTCTGAGCGGAATACTGAGCTGTGGTCCGGGTTTCTAAAACGATATCTAAATTCTCCTGTACTTGTCTCCATAAAAGTTCCACTGACAGTTCTTCCAGAGTCAGATTTGCTTCCACCAGTTTAAATAACCAGGGCCCGAGGAGAAATAGTATTGATGATCTCGAGAGCCAACTGACGCAGCAACTCCGGGTGTTCTTCGTGTTTGATAAAATTCCCTTTCAAGTCTTCATTAAAAGTTACATTATTAAGTACAGTAGTAGGTGTCAGTAGATTAAAAGGAACACTAGGCTCGACTTTAATATCTGCCAATCCCTGCTTCCATATTAAACCCAGAGGGCTGTCCTTTTTTAATCTCTGGTTATTTGTCCAGTTCGATAAAAGGTTTGATGATCTGCTATAAGGCTTGAAACTCTTTAGCTTTTCAACGTACTACGCCATATTTATTTTTCTTCTCTAGGAGAGGGGCTGAAGATCAGCCTCATAACAAACAATATCATTAGGACAACTGTGCATGAGACCAGTGATAATTCTGGCAACACTAAATTGTATTCTCTCTAGTTTTTTTAGGTTAGTCGATGCAGCAACCTGATAGATCTGGTAGCCATATTCAAGGATTGGCCTTATGAGTGCAGTATAAGTAATCTTGAGTGTGCCCACATCGGCTCCCCAATCCCTTCCAGAAATGTATTTTAGAAGTTGAAGCCTTTTCCTACCCCACTCACAAAGTCTGTTAATGTGCTTACTACAGTTAATTTCAGTATCTAGAGTAAACCCTAGATAGGTAGGAGTTTTAGCAGATTCTAGTAATTGTTCCCTTTAGAAAATTTTTTGGTTGATAGTTGAACAAGTGTCTGTTAGTTGTGAAGAGACAACTTAGAGATTTGGTAGGTTAAAAGCCAATTTATGCTCAAATTATGCAATTTATGCTATTATTTATGCCAATTTATGCAAAGTGTCGAATTTTATGCAAGGGGTCGTTGAGTGCATTTTCTAGTTAGTTAAATCTGAATTGTGGTCCCAAACGATAATGTCATCAGCAAAAATGCCTATTTGACAAGGGGAGACGACTCTCTCGATACCAGTCAAATATAGTAAAAAGGGGATGGGGCTCAAAACTGAACCCTGCAAGTTCAATTTATAACATGTAGTATGTTGCAGAAGGCATTCCTATATCGGAAAGAAATGTTTACAAGTGGTATAAACAGTTCAAAGAAAACAGAGAACGCGTTGAAGATGAAGAGCCTTCGGGTCGACCCTCCACCTCAACCGACGAAGCTCACGCCAGAAAAACTTGGTGCTTGCAAACCGTCGATTTACAATTAGAGACCTGGCTGTTGATGTTGGAATTTCAAAAGGATCGGTCAATTCCACTTTAAAAGATGTTTTGGGCCTCAAACGCATCAAACCTCGATTGGTGCCGAAAAAAAACTGAATACCACCCCACTGCAGCTCACACTGCATTGATTCTTCGTGACGTTTTCGCCAAAAATGAAATCCATATCGTTCCATAACCACCTTACTCACACCGTGCGACCTCTGGCTATTCCCGAAACTCAAAAGACCACTCTGGGGACAGCGTTTTGAGTGGATCGAAGAAATACAACGTGAATCGGCGCGCTCTTTGAAGGCCATCCCTGACGGCTTAGCATGCATTGTGGAGAGGAAAAAAATTGGCTTCAGTGCATTGTGTCCGGGGGGGATTACTGCGAAGGCGATGAAATTAATTTGGAAGAATAAAAAAAGAGTTTTTGAAAAAAAAACAATTGGTCTTTCTTTTTGGGCACAGTAGTTCTTGTCCCAGAACGTGATTCATAAAATATACTGGTAAGGTTAAATAAAGGAAATTACTATTAAACATTAAAATAAAATTAAGATTATACATAGCTATTAGAAACAAATGTATAGAAAATATGTAACGTAAATTTTGCAATTTTTTTCTTTTCCTTTTTTTATGTCTTTATAATACTACATAATTATATTCATAAAAATTGACATTTTGAAATATTATCAATTCTTTCTGAATGCCCTGTATTTTATTCAAGATCTCGGATTCAGGAGACTATTCTCTGAGCTCCTTTGCTGTGTAAGAATCTGAAAGCAGGTTTAATTTTGTCCAGGGTGCATCGTGCCCACATCACCGCGCGAATTGCGAGCACCTTACCCTTTTTTGTTTTCATCTTTTTATTGAGTCCATCGAAAGTAATATATGGATTACATCGGGCCTTTCGTGGAACTTTCGGTTCGGTTTCTGATTTGGTTCTAATTTTAAACCGACCAAAACTGTCAATCAGGGCATGGCCAAAAGGCCGAATTGCAACTTACAGTGCATCATTCCTTACTCTAAATAAATTATAGTTTAAAAACACTAAAAAACACAAGTGTGTGTGTGTTTTTTAGTGTTTTTAAACTGTGTAACTATAATTTAACTATTAATTTAATTTAATGTAACTATTAATTGTAATGTAACTATTAATTTATTTTTTACTTTTTAGTTTGATTCACTCTAAAAGTATCAAACTAAAAAGTAAAAAATAAATTAATAGTTTTATATATAAACTAAAGAACACACTTTTAGAGTGCATCAAACTAAAAAGTACAAAATAATTGTTAACATAAGAATAAAATGACTGTTCTAAAAGTGTGGGGTGCTTTGTAGGACATTTTTAAACTAACTCTGCATTTTGGAATGAAACTAGTGAAAAATTATAACGATTGATATCGAGCACCCCACCCTTTTAGAA
The DNA here is from genome assembly GCA_021605075.1 of Caerostris darwini. Lineage (NCBI taxonomy): Eukaryota > Metazoa > Arthropoda > Arachnida > Araneae > Araneidae > Caerostris > Caerostris darwini. Next base: position 131,644 of record BPLQ01015106.1, on the reverse strand, counting down.
CAGTCATTTTATTCTTATGTTAACAATTATTTTGTACTTTTTAGTTTGATTCACTCTAAAAGAGTGTTTTTTATTTTTTTTTAAACTATTAATTTATTTTTTACTTTTTAGTTTGATTACTCTAAAAGCGTGTTTTTTAGTGTTTCTAAACTATACTATTTAAATGAGGTCCCGGTACGGAGGACTGGAACTTAATAATTTAATTGTGAGTAAAATCAAGGCTAAATGCGAATAGGTCGAGCCAGCCAGGATTCGAACGGGGAATCTTCTGATCCGTTGTGCCACTGTCCCACGTAGGTTTGAATGTCTTGGGTACTTTCATTCTACATGGGTTAAATTGCTCTTCATAAGTTAAAATAAAATCACTCATCCTGGCGATCCTAATCCTGATGAGATAATAAACTTATCAAAATATTTTAGTGTCGTCGGTCCTTGATAAGTCTACAACTTTTAAATTAAATCTGATCGCTTAAAGTAGGGCAAAATCGAGCCCGAAGAGTCTGTTACAAACAAACAAACATACAGGGGAAACTAATAAAAGCATGTTAAAAAAGTAGGTCCTTATTCGCTTATTTCTGAACGAAAAAAAAAAAGTATAGAAAATGTAATGAGTCACAGAATTGTCGTGTAAACGAACAAGAAAATAAAACATAACTCTTATTAAAATATCGATAATTATGTGTCTAAAGTTTAATGAAATGCATCTTTATTAATGGTTTAACTATTTTCCGAATTGTAAGAAACTTTTACAAAAGCTTTAGTGAGTTATTTTATTTTAATGTTTTTTAAAAAAAAATAACATCATGTTTCAGTTGTATACTTCTATCCTACAAATTAGGAAAGAACTATATTTATTCCATACAAATAAGGGATCTGACATTTTTGAAACATAATCGTATTTTACATACAAAAACATATTTTTCAAATATCCAATGGAATTTTTTCATCTCCCCAGTTAAAAAAAGGTAGAGAGAAAAACATTAAATATATACTCTTATATATTCAATATTTTGCAATTATATATATATATATATATATTCTTACTATTATATTGTTAAAATAACAATATAATAGCAAGAATAATGTATACAACAAAACAAGCATTGTTACCTCGATTAATAACAATGCTGCCCGAAGCATTATTGGAAAGCTACTTCTAAACAAAGGATTTCACTCTTTAAACAGTGAAAAAAAAGTCAGTTGTTACCTGACTCGCATCGAGTGAAGACGCGTTTCTCCGCCATCTTGAAAAATCATCTTACTGATGAAGGGAAACGCACAACCACATCCACAACTATTTTCCGTTGAATTTGCAAGATTGCCATCCACCACGCCTCACGGGTTCGTAATTTATACTTTTAATATAAATATTTGGAAACGCTAATCAAATAACTTCCTTTTTGAATTGAAGCACTCAATGTAATTTACTATCAAATGTCTGAAATTACTTTTTTTGAGATTGGACTTTTTTACGATAAACGTAAATATACTTTTAACTTCAAATGTGAATTACATTAAAATGAGTTTAGGGTAAATATAATATGCGATAATTATGTAAATTTACAATTTAGTTGTGATAAATGTTGAAAAGTTGTAAAGTGATTATTTATACGGAGCATTTAGCATAATTTTTATCAAATCGATCGCAAACATTGCCAAATTACTAGCCAACATCGCCAATATAGAAATTAAGAAATTTTTGCTTTGTAAAGTGTATTTTTAAATTTAATTGTGTAATTGGTGTATTTTTAGAGAAAAAGATCCATTTACGTAGTAAATCGAGCAAATCAAAATTTTATGGATTCATTTATAAAAAAAAACAAAAAAACTTATTTATAAAAACTGAAATATTTATTTACGTATTTATAAATAATCTTCTTACAATATTTACCTCTGAATTTCAGACTTATAATTTATTTTCGTACTTTTTCGTTAGAGGCGCCCATTGTCCCTCCAAATGTAAAAATGCCGCCAAACAATAGACAGCCATAGCCTATCACGATGTTTGGCAAGCAGCACCATTTTTTTCCTCTAGGGTTTCTCAAACAAAAAAATAGTTTTATTTCATTATGTCACTTTTTTTTTCATATGCCCTTAAAATGGCAAATTTATTGGTTTTGTTAAATAATGTGTTTCAGGGCCCCCTTACTATTATAATAACCTAGACATATATCGCTAATGTATGATAGTCAGTTTTAGTCGGCCTTTCACGGAAAAATTAACAATCATCGTTATTTTTTTAAGCTATTATTTTTTAAAATTGATTAAATGATAACACACTCTATAAATATCACGGATATTATTTTCTTAAAAAAAAAAGGATAAAAATCTCCCCTTTGTGCCAAATACACCGCCAGGATGCCAAGTTGCCAAGTAAGCATAGAAATGAATGCAGGAAATTTTCGTGGTAAAATGATAATACGCCAAAATCCTTTACTGGGATGCCAAATCGCTATAAAGCGCATTTTTTTTATCACTAAAAAAAATTATTCCTTGAATATTTTTGCGCCAATTGCTATCGCTTTTACGCCAATTGCTATCGCTTTTACGCCAAAATTTAGCACTATTATGCCAAACAAATTATGCCTATATTAGGCCTAATTATGCCTATATTAGGCTTAAAATTATGCCTAATACTTTAGGCTAATTTATATCGCTTTATCGCCAAATTTTACCACTATTGTAGAAAAATTAGTAAAGTTTTCTTTTTACGCCACATATTGCAAATATAACCTCAAAATATATCATTATTTCACCAAAATTTTATTCCTAAATTGCTTTTACGTCAAATTTAATAGCATTATAGCCAAATTATTATGTGGAATTATGCTTTGCTAACTCACATAAATTTATCATTCGGGCAAAAATAATAATCGTTGTTGCGATAAAATTACGCCAAAATTATTAGCTAATACGCCAATTTTTTTTTTTTTTTATATGTCTGCATCATAAAAATTGTTTACTTTCTGTATCAGTAGCTGACATGCGTTATAAGAACAACTCAGAATAATAAATAATTTCAGAATAATCGGAATAAATATTTAATAGAATATATATTTATGTTATCTATTTACCATAACTCAAATATTCTGCAAATAACTATCAAAGTGGGACCTGAACATAGTGGCCGAGTGACTAGCGCTCTGGCACTCGGTACCACAGGTATCAAGTTCGAATCTCGGCTGTGCCACGAACGTTTCTAGTGGATCGGAATCCACTTTAAACCGTAGGTCCCGGTCCTAATTAGATCGTAGAGCGTTATGGGGATAGTGTTACTCGCCTCCATAACCTATCTTCAAGCTACACGTGCCTCCTGGGTAGTGCTAAAGGAATAACAGCGGTGCAGCCCTTTCTTATGGCATAAAGATTAACTGTCCTTATTGCTGCCAGCATTAGAACAATAACTATTAAAGTAGAAATAAATAGTCATTATATTGTGCCGAAAAAGAAATTAAATTTCAATCACAATACCCTCATCAAACATATTTCAAAGAAGACGAAATCAACAATAAAAATATTACAGATTAGGACAAGCATACGAATACGTACAGGTTAAAAATATTTTTTCAGTCGTTTTCCTTGGTGGGGTCGTCTTGGGACCAAATTCACCAGGGGTTCATGGACATTTGATTTGTATTTATTCCATGAAAAGTGATTAGATATAGCTCCGTATGATTCGAAAATAGGCAAACATATTTAGCGTAACATGCTAGGCAAAGGCATTCAAAATTGGCAAACATGCCCATCTTAGGAAATAATTCTGTTATGTTAAATCCATTACTTGAGGAACATTTAATCCAATGAATAAGTAATAACATTTGTAAACCGCGATGCGATTTAGATAGACTACATTCAGCTATGTAAATTTTAAATTAAATTTCGACTCAAAATTCCCTCATGAAACATATTCCAAATGAAGAAGAAATCAACAATAAAAATATTACAGATTAGGGCAAGCATACGAATATGTACAGGTTAAAAATATTTTTTCAGTCGCTTTCTCTGGTGGGGTCGTCTAGGGACCAAATTCACCAGGAGTTCATGGTCATTTTATTTGTATTTATTCCATGAAAAGTGATTAGATATAGCTCCGTATGATTCGAAAATAGGCAAACATATTTAGCGTAAAATGGTAGGCATAGGCAACACTAATAGGTAAAATTGCCCATCTTAGGAAATTATTTTTTTATTAAATACTATTATATGGGTGACATTTAATCTATCGAATAAATATTAAGATTCGTAAAAAGCATTGAGATTTAGGCAGACTACTCTCAGCTATGGTAATTTTAAATTAAATTTTGATTCAAAATTCCTTCTTCAAACATATTGCAAAGAAGAAGAAATCAACAATAAAAATTTTCAAGATTAGGACAAGCATACCAATACGTACAGGTTAACAATATTATTTCAGTCGTTATCCCTGGTGGGGTCGTCTTGGGACCAAATCCCACCAGGAGTTCAGGGACATTTGATTTGTATTTATCCCATGAAAAGTGATTAGATATAGCCCCGTATGATTCGAAAATAGGAAAACATATTTAGTGTAACATGGTAGGCATAGGCAACACTAATAAGTAAAAATGAACATCTTAGGAAATAATCCTGTTATGTTAAATCCATTACTTGAGGAACATTTAATGCAACGAATAAGTAATAACATTTGTAAACAGCGTTTAAATTTAGGTAGACTATATTCAGCTATGTTAATTTTAAATTAAATTTCGAATCAAAATTCCCTCATCAAACATATTCCAAAGAAGACGAAATCAGCGATAAAAATATTACAGATTAGTACAAGCAAACAAATACGTACAGGTTAACAATATTTTTTCAGTCGTTTTCCCTGGTGGAGTCGTTTTGGGCCCAAATCCCCCCAGGAGTTCCTGGACATTTGATTTGTATTTGTTCCATGAAAAGTGATTAGATATAGCTCCGCATGATTCGAAAATAGGCAAACATATTTAGCGTAACAGGGTAGGCATAGGCAACAATAATAGGCAAACATGCAAATCTAAGGAAATTACTTTTTATTAAATACCATTACTTGAGGAACATTTAATCTACGAATAAGTAATAACATTTGTAAACCGCGTTGCGATTTAGTTAGACTACATTCAGCTATGTTAATTTTAAATTAAATTTCGAATTAAAATTCCTTCATCAAACATATTCCAAATGAAGAAGAAATCAACAATAAAAATATTACAGATTAGGACAAGCATACGAATACGTACAGGTTAAAAATATTTTTTCAGTCGTTTTCCCTGGTGGAGTCGTCTTGGGACAAAATTCACCAGGAGTTCATGGACATTTGATTTGTATTTATTCCATGAAAAGTGATTAGATATAGCTCCGTATGATTCGAAAATAGGCAAACCTATTTAGCGTAATATGGTAGGCATAAGCAACACTAATAGGTAAAAATGCCCATCTTAGGAAATTATTTTTTTTTAAATACTATTATATGAGTGACATTTAATCTATCGAATAAATAATAAGATTCGTAAGAAGCATTGAGATTTAGGCAGACTACTCTCAGCTATGGTAATTTTAAATTAAATTTTGATTCAAAATTCCTTCATGAAACATGTTCCAAAGAAAAAGAAAACAACAATAAAGGTTTTCAAGATTAGGACAAGCGTACCAATACGTACAGGTTAACAATATTTTTTCAGTCTTTTTCCCTTTTGGGGTCGTCTTGGGACGAAATTCACCAGGAGTTCATGGACATTTGATTTGTATTTATTCCATGATAAGTGATTAGATATAGCTGCGTATGATTCGAAAATAGGCAAACATATTTAGCGTAACATGGTAGGCATAGGCAACACTAATAGGTAAAAATAATTAGCCTAAAATGTGCACAAAATGACAGTAGAGAGACAAACCAAACCTTCTGTGATGCACGCATACCAAAACTGATTTCCCCTTTTTTTTTAGCGAATGAAAAGTTTAAAGAGATCGGCTGCATCTCTTCGGTTAATGCATTGCGGTTCCGATAGGAAATAGAATTCTGTTTTTAACTCTTATCCAGAACTGATTTTCGTTGACTATTTTTATTGATTAAATAATTGTGATTATTTATAGTTTATAACTTTATCTAGTGTTTATTTATTTATTTTCATAGTTTTTATTTTCTGATACATATTTTTATTTCTCGAATACTAGAAGTCAACTGATGTTTTTTCGAAGTAACTGATGTTTTTTACTTTTGCTGCATAATTATGTTGACGGGAGAGTCCTGTTTTCAAAAAGAAAAAGTAAATTTGAAGAATCGGAATGTTCGTGATACCTTATAAACTTGATTTCCATTTTTTTAAGCTGTTACCTCTTGAGTATACAGAGGAAAAATGAGAACAATTTTAGAAGAGCGAGAGTTAAGCATTCCAAACGAAATACGGAATATATACAATTTCATATACACATATAGAATTGTAAAAATACTTACTAAATAAAACATTCTGTAGTCAAATTTCAATATATGGGATTTAGGTGCATCTTCGAAACCATCGGTACATAGGACGGTATTACTAGTATATTTTGACACAATATAATGCATTTAAACTGAGCAGGGGTTTGCCATTGTCTTTATCCTTGTTAACCCATGGCAAAAAAATTATAAAAGACAACCATAAATTTTTATGCATATTCTTTTAACTAAAATATAAAATTGATAGCATGTTTAAACTTGATAATTTCAGGTTAATTTCTGTTTATAAAAAAACAGATAGTATTTAATAAAATTTCAGTTTTAAATTCTGTAAAATTTTACTGGATTTTAGTTTATAATCGATTATTCAGTTCTTTAATAATGTTTATGTAGTGCGTATTTTTTAAATAATAATAATTTCAACTAACGAGAACTAATGTAAAAAGAATTGGCAACAAAAAAGGTTAGAAATATTTTCAATAAATATCGAAAGGTTACAAGTGATAGCTTCATTTGAAGTATAATCTTTTAAACTTTCAGATTTTTGTAATTAATCCGAGCAGCAAGGCCTTCAATATATCTTCTTTGGATACCACACCATCTGAAGAATCATTCCAGTGCATTAAATACGGAAAACATTTTGAACTTCAAGAAGATTTAAAAGAGCATTTCTCCAACTAGCACCAATGTCGATACTGTTAACAGACATTCCCATCTAAAAATGACGTGAAGACATGAGATAATTTATACAGGAGAGAAACCTTTTGTTTGCGAAACCTGTGGCGAAGAATACAATCGAAAGCACTTATTGGACAATCATAAGAAAATTCATACAAAGGAAGGGAATCATTTTTGTGAGGAATGGAGGAAAATATTAGCATTCACTCTAGAGGAATACGTGAACGATCATAAACAATTTCATACAGGAGAAATGCCTCATATTTGTGACGAATGTGGCAGAACATTCTCAATCAAGTCAGAACTATACAAACATAAAGAACTTCTTTCCGAACTGAAAATTCATGTTTGTGATAAGTGTAGTAAAGGATTCAAATACAAGCGCAGTTTGAAAACACATATGCTGTCTTGTATCACACATATGCTCATCTCCAATTCCTGAGGACAGGTCTCGCACATCTGAAAACGAGTCAAACATTTTTGGCAGATGGAAATATCATTCCTAACAGAATGCATATAGTCACTGATTTTCTCCCTAAACAGCCCACCATCGAGCAATGAAAATTGCCTTCAAGGAAGACAACTAGTTGAATCAACCCCGCAATTAGGTGGCGTGATGTAGATAGCAAGATTCACTCACATAGCAGCCTGAATAATGATGCGTTGTACAGGCATTGAAAAACTCAAAAAAATGTTTTTCTGTTTCTGAAAGCTGGGACTAGAAAGGATGACAGAGGTATAATCGAGCTTACACTCTTTAGTGAAAAAAAAAATAGGATTGCATGATTAAACTTGATAGCATGTTTAAACTTCAGATAAAATCAGATTAATTTATGTTCATAAAATATAGACGCTATTTAAGAATTTTTGTCAATTTATTAATTTGAAAACCAAATTTTATTAAAAACGACTTAAAATTGCTGTAATAAATTTTGTAACGTTTTCCGGATTTAAGTTTCTAATCTATGATTATCTTCGTGATATAGTGCGTAGTTCATTAAGAAAAAAAAATCATTAAAAAGAACTCATGCAAGAAAAAAAAATTGCCAACACAAAATGTGAAATAATAGATTGTGTACGAACATGTTCAATAAATGTCGAAAAGTTACAAGTGATAGCTGCATTTTAAATATACTGTTTTAAATTAATCCGTGTAGCAAAGTCTTCAATATATCTTCTACGGATACGGCACCATCTGAAGAATTATTCAAGTGCAATAAACGTGGAAAACAATTTGAACTTCCAAGAGATTTAAAAGAGCATTTCTCCAAAGAACATCTAAAAAGGCGTCACCAATGTCGATACTGTCAGAAGGCGTTCCTATCTAAAATAGATGTGAAAAGACACGAGAGAACTCATACAAAGAAAAACCTTTTGTTTGTGATACCTGCTACAAAAAATTCAATCAAGCGAGCTCTTTGAAGAGCTAACTGAGGAAGTGACTCATTTTTGTGAAGAACGTGGGAAAACATTCACATTCACTCAAGTGAAATATGTGAACGATCATAAAAATTTTCATATAGGAGAAATGCCTCAAATTTGTAAAGAATACGGCAGAGCATTCTCTTGCCAGTCACAACTCACCACACATAACAAAACTCATTCTGAAGAAATAACTCACGTTTGTGATAAGTGTGGTAAAGGATTCAAATACAAGAACAGTTTGAAGAGCCGCATGCGGTCTTGTACCACAGAAAAACTAACAGAGGGCGTGTGCCCACCTGAAGACTCGTCTGCAACTCTCGAGGACTCGCCTAGCACAGCTACTAGTCAAACATCTCTCGCAGAAGAAAACATCGCTCTTAACAAAATGAACATAGTAATAATAGAAAACAAAACTTATTGTGCATTGTGATTTTAAAAATATAAAAATGCAATTCCTTGCTGCAGTCTTTTACAATATTTTTATACGCATTAATGAAATTTAAAAAAAAACTAATTCTCTCTAAATTGAGCTAAGATAATTCTGAATGTGTAAGTTAATGTATTTAAGCACGTTCAATTGTATGAAATGTAAGATCAATTGGATAGAAAAATAGTGTTTTTTTAAATAAAAGGCAAGCATTGTATTTAATGCCGCATAAGCAATGTTTTAAACTGAAAAATAGTTTTTAATTAATTTTAATGTTTGACTTGAGTCGTTCAACTGTCTCAAAATTATTTTATAGTATTTTAATTAATTTATTTATCGTAATGTTTATTTTTAATCTGTATAGGTTATAATATATTTAATTTTAATTCTCCTATAAAATTTTAGATGCGCAAAGAGTATTTTATATTGATTCGCATTACACGATTTACTAAGTATTATTTAGTGTTTTTAAGATGTAAGTGGATTATTTTTCTATTAGTGCAACAATAGCTATTCTGTAAAAATAAATTCAAATCATGTTTATTAATTATGTCTACTTGTATTATCACTAATTATAAATATATACATACTTATTATAAAGATAAAATTAATCTTTTTAAAAAAGTTATTTACTTTTATAATATATACGTAAGTTACTTTACAATTCTTGAAGAATTAAACTGTAATAGTTGAATATTTTCTATAGTATGAAATAAAAAAAAAATAAGAGATTGTTTTTAAATGCATGATAATAAAATTACTAGCAGTCAAAAAGCGTAAGTATGAATTTATTTTATTAGTAATACAAATTAATTTTTTACCACAATTCCATTACAATCGGAAAATGTTTAACTGGTGAATTAACTATATTTTACCGTATTAAGTGTGATATTCTGTATTCAAGTAATAGGAACTACACTTACTAATTTTAAAATATATTTATCCATATATGTATTACAAAATATATATATTTCTTTTTTGCTTGAAATACAGTACTTTTAAAATAAAGAATTTAAATTATTTTTACGAATATAAATGAATAGGAATTTATTCCATCAGAATATTTTAAACGACTTTTCTTAACAAAATAAATTTCTTTGTTAAAATGCTTTAGATTGCTAGTAATTTACGAAACAGTTTGATTTGTTTACATTTCTAGTTTTCAATTTAATTTACTTTTAAAGGATGTCATGTTGAAATTTTAATATTTTTTACCTATTTTAAAGTGGTGTTCAGTAAGGTTCTTCTTACCCTACTTCTGTAAACTTGGTGACATTGAGTAATAAAACTTTGTGACAACAAAATGTATTTTTGTATTTCGTGCTTATTTATTTGAATTTATTCTTGTATTGTATTAATTTGTATGCTATTGCAGTCTTTTAATGAATAAGACAGCTTAATTGAATGTAAATTTCCATGTAATATTTCGATTTTTAAAAGAATAATTTAACCAAACATCTAAATTCACGTTAATTTAACCATATAATAAAATTTACTCGAACTCCTCTTTCTGGGGACAAATAAATAAATAATCTCTGAACTGAGGTGGGGCATCGCACTGCGTATTTCAGTTTAAAATGTATCGAAGTAATTTCACATGCGTAAAAGACACCGTCAATTGGATAGAAAAACGGTGTTTTTTTAAATAACAGAAGGCGAGCATTGCATCTTAATGCAGCATAGGTTTTATTTTAAAATGAGTAATTGTTTTTGGCGAATTTTTAATATTTCACTGAAGTTATAAAACAATTTTCAGGCAGTTGAATAATATCATAAAACACTTTTTATAATAGTGTTTATATTGTACAGGTTATAATTAATCTGAATTTGTCAATGAAATTTTAAATGTGTAGAAAGTATTTTTATATCGATTCCATAGTGCAAAATTTACTGATAATTATTTCGAGTTTGCAGATTGAGGTAAATGTATATTTCTACTAGAACGCTCTAATAAACGCTAACCTGTTAAAACCAAATAAATTTAAGTAAATTGCTTTAGATTGCCAATAATTTGCGAAGTTTTATTGTTTGCTTATAGTTCTAGTTATTAATTATTTTTATTTTTCAAATATGTGCTATCGAAAATGTTATATATGAAATATTTTAAATTGGTGTTCAGTAAAGTTATTTTTACCTGATTTCTGTAAACAGAGTGATATTGCATAACAAAATTTTCATACAATAAAATGTGTTTCTGTAATTTGTAGTTATTTATTTAAATTCAGTCTTGCAATATATCTTTAACTCTATTACAGGATATTAATGAACAAGATAGGTTAATTAAATGTAAAGTTCCGTACAAAATGATTTCAAATTTTTGAAACAAATTCGCCACATATTTTAAATCACGTTAATTTAACAATACAATAAAACACATTTCAAATTTTACTGAAAAAAAAATACGCAGTATCAATTTAAGCATAATTATTGCAAATAAATTCATAAATGAAAAGTAAATTATGGACAAAAATGTCAGAGTCAAAATGGTTCATAACCTAGCAATTTGGTGGGAAGTAATCAGGTTTAACAGGAGAAATGACTCGTCACCATGTCATGGTTCAGCAGGTGCTTCAGATTCAATGGAGTGTCGATTTGGCGGGCGTCATATTAGACAATTAGAGAAGCCTCACTGCATATTTTAAAAAATAAACTATTATGTTATCTTGAAATCCATTATACAAATCCTGTGATTCTTATAAATATCGTTTATTTTTTTTTCAAAACAATTATTGCAGATTTGACATCTTTCTATAAATAACGTAGCAAAATAAGCAGGATTTTATTTTATGATCGAAATTAGTTTCAGTTTGTGAATTGAACGAGATTTTCTAAACCTGCATGGATCTTTGACTGATTCATGAAATAAGAAATATTCGTACTACTGTGTCCAAAAAGTAAGACCCATTTTCAATTTAAAACTCTTGGGGCTTATGGAATTTCAATTAGAGTAGTCCCACTGTATATTTTAAAAAGTAAACTAACATCTTATATTGAAATTCCTTTTAAAAAAACCTCTAATCCTTATAAGTATAGTTTATTATTTAAAAAAAATCTCAGGTTTGATATTTTTCTGTAAATAATATAGCATATTAAGCAGAATTTTATTTTATCAAAATTCAAAATTCGGTGAAAGCTGTGGTTCGATATTTGAAGATTGTAAGAGTAAAACACGATTTATTTTTTCTCCAAATAAATTACAAAACTAGCAGTTGGCAAATTGGACATGTTATATATTCAATAATATCAACGGTTCAAAGACCCAGTGTCAAATATTTTCTTTGAATATATTAGAATAACTGCTTGTTGTTTGCTACCATAAAGATTATTACTTGTCTATTAATATTTATAACTAAATTCTTCTCTATTGCTTTAAAAAATTATTTTACCTTCAACAATTCCCTAATATGCAAGCAAAAAGTCTCCATTATGAATGCTACAATAAACATATAAAATCATTTCCATTAACAAATCTGCTTCTATCAATCCTTTTGAAAAATATTTAAAAAACTTCTAAATATTGTGAATATTTTCTTATATTGCTGCATGTCAAATTTTAAAATTGAACCCAGGAGGAGACATATTTCATAATGAGTTTCTCAAGTACCCAATGGAGAATATTTTCCAAGAAAATTTGTTTGCCTCTGGTTTTATAGATGTTTTCATTTTTATCGGAATTTGTTATGCATAGTAAAAAGTTGTGTTATTAAATGTCCACTTCAAATAATAGAATACAATAATTATATTTATTATTTAATAATATTCTCTCCCAAATCAAACAAATTTGAATAAAAACTATTTTTTTGAAAATAAGATTATTTAATTTATTAGTTCTCTGAGTCTCATCTTTAAAAACCATGTCTGTTTCGGACTTTGCCAGAACGGTAACAACCAATCAAATTAACGTACAGATATTGATAGTGAATCATATATTTTAATTATTGATTAATTATTAACATTTTTCAGATATTACTTTAGCATCTAAATTTTTTGTTAGTAATACTCGTTTTAGTTCGTAAGGAAGTGAACCACTCAGTTTACGCGGATTGCGAATGTGGATTCTTTTTGATTATTATCAACTGGATCCATTAAACAACAACAAAATATTTCATAAATGTATCAGTTTCAATTTTAAACATCAGAAATTAATTTTAAGAGTATATATATATATGTATATAAGCTCTAAAAATTATATAAAAGAAAAACAAATCTGCATTTGTTACTGAGATTCGTGTTTAATCTCCATTACATGATAGAAGGCTGATATTTCGGTCATTCGCAACATTCACTAAATTTAAATCAACAGTATTAATTCTTTTTTTTTCGAAAAATTTAATTTATGACATCAGATTCCCATGTAAATTTTTCAAATATGTATACTTTTATCTTCCGGATGCAACTTAAGTTTCGAAATTTTATCAAAAAGAAAACAGAATTTGCGTTATTCCAATATGAAATTTAAACCATAACATACATTACGAAGCGAAAAAACCCTAAAACATGGAATACAGTTTATCTAAGTTTTGTTATTAAAATAATATATTTGTGGTTTTAGTAAAACTGAATATTAAAAATTAACAAGCGTTTTTCTCGTTTTGTTTATAAATATCAAAATAAATATATTGTCTTAAAAATGTACAGATTTAAAAAAAAGAAATGTTTTGTAAACGTTATTATCGATAAAATATTGGCGACTAAAAATATTCAAATTAATTTTAAAGGGAGTTTTTCTAGTAAAAAAATCTAAGAGTCTTATATTTCTCAGATTTGCTTCACAAACAGCCCGCCATCGAGCAGTGAAAATTAGAATGTTGCCTTCTGGGAAGGCAACCAATTGAATCTGCCCTTCAATTATGTGGCGCGATGTAGATCAATCTCTAGATCACTCTACTAGCAGCCTGAATTATGATGTAGATCGCTGAGTATGCATAGAAAAACTCGAAAAATGTTTTTTTTCCTAAAATGTGGGACTAGAAAGGACGGAGAAAAGAATTGAGCTTATAACCTTTAGTGAAACACGATATCCTTTATATTAATCTTAATTTTTCACGTTATCCTTTGCCATGAGTCGATCGGTTTATAATATTCACAAATCAGTTGTAAACGAATTATTTTTAAAATATTCGAAACAGTTTGAAACAAATAAATTTATTTACTTGATATGAATTATATCTATAGTCGGTGTTCTTGTGCAGAACCTGTGTTCACTTGATGAGTTATCATGGACAATAAAACAGTAGGAAAAAAAAACCATATTTAGCTTTGCAGGTTAAATATTTATTATCTATTATATTCAATTTTGAAGAAAAAAATTAATTCTCATTAGATCAAAACAAAATAAAAGAAGAAAAAAAGAAAACATTAAGAAAAAAAAAGCTAATGACTCATCAGCAAAGTTCCAACATTCGAATATATTTTCTCCTTCGAGTCCCCGGGGCTTGGTGGCCGAGTGGCTAACGCTCTGGCACTCGGTACCACAGGTTTCGGGTTCGAGTCCCGGCGGTGCCAGGGATGTTTGTCGTGGTTTGGAATCCACTTTAAACTGCAGGTCCTGGTCTGTTTAGCCTAATATGTGCACAAGATGACCGTAGAGCGACAAACGAAGCCAAACCTCTAAGTCCCCAGTTCGGAGGTTAGATACATGAATTTAAATCAGTTTTCTTAATTGTGAGATGTGGTCCAGTGGTAGATCTCCACAGGTTATAGAAATAATCATATTTATATGAATTTACTGTATATTTTATATTTTTAAATTATTATTAGATTAATTCGTGCTAAATATTGATTGGATATGGCGCGATATTATAGTTGTCATAGCAACACTGTTATCTTGCTATGAGGTAAACATTTTTTTTTCTCTCTTTTCGGATACGCATCTTTTGAACCGAAGAAAAAACTTATAACTCATTATTTTATCTGAATTACTCATTTTTATTTATAATTAAAATATCAAATCATTTATTTATTCTCCATTCCACATATACCTGGTATTTTCTGGCGAGGTAACGTACGCAGATACAGAAAAGAGCCATTTGGGTACATAAGTAATTATATTACAGATGTACCCTAATTTAAAGATGTAAAAAAAACTGTAACGTTCAAAACGCGGCAACAAGCAACATTTGTATTTTATTCTGCAATCGGCGGCTCCAGATACGTGGACTTGTTGCAATAAAAAGCATCAAGTTTGCTTTTTAAATAGATATCTAATTGAAATATGCTCAAAGCACAAGCGTTAATTATCTAAACTAAAAAATTTCACAAATAATTTGTTAAATTAACAAAATTCAAACTGAAATAAACCAGATATTTCAAGGATGGGTTTCTAATCAGTCGCATTGATGCCATTGAACATTAATATTTAGATTATCAATTTGTCCCTAATGTGACAAAATATTTTAAAATAATAAACTTGGTCAAAATTTTCATATTGCAAATACATTTCCAATATGCCTTTATGAAGCTGAAGCTTTAGTTTTTGTAAATCAGTAGCTAGCATAACCAGTTAACTCAAAAAGTGCAACACTGATAAATTCAAATGGTTAAAAAAGAGTATTGACATCTCATGATAACTCAAGCAATCAGAATTGCAATATTTCTTTACAAGAAACTTTTGAAAGGCATATGAACCGCAAAAGTATCAGGTTTATAAAGTTGTTCTCCTATATTTAATCTCTTGCTCTCGTAAAATGGATAAGCATTGAACTAATTAAATCAAATCAGATTAATTTCAGAAAAAATATTTAACATAGAATTGAGCTTAAATATAAACCAGTTTTTTCAGAGTAAAATTTAATCAAATTTTTGGGCTTATATTTTAATGACAAAATTTTTTGTCCGTCATTCCCTTGCGGAAGAAATATACGAATTTTCTAACTTCCAAAAATTACTTCCA
The DNA here is from genome assembly GCA_021605075.1 of Caerostris darwini. Taxonomy (NCBI): domain Eukaryota; kingdom Metazoa; phylum Arthropoda; class Arachnida; order Araneae; family Araneidae; genus Caerostris; species Caerostris darwini. Next base: position 115,789 of record BPLQ01015106.1, on the reverse strand, counting down.
ATCATTAATATACTAAAGCAACTGTGAAAATATTGAAGAGGAAATATGTGCTATACTTACGAAAGTATATGAAAATATAAATTATGTTATCTTCTAATAATGGATGTCATTCATTAACGTACTCCAAGGCCATAAATTAAAAATCAGTAGATGATGAATGTAACAGAAATATTTTTCCTTTTGTTGAAAATTACGCAGATTATTTAGGTGATAAAAAATTTGTATAATTCATTTTTTTACAATAAATATCATAAAAATTATTTCATTAGAAACGGGATTAGCAACAATAATACTGTAATACTACATTTTATAAAAGTTCTAATTCATAAATAAACTTAAATAAATACACCTAATTTGCACACACAAATAAGTATACATCATGAAGATAGAAGCAATCATTATGTGGATCAAATCAACTGTTAATTAATTTCACATACACTCAAGAGCCAAAACATTATGACCACCCCTACATTTTGCAATGAACTCGCCTGGATGACGTGAAAGGCACGTGATCAGGTGGAAGTGGTATTTAACTGGTATTAAGTGGTGGTATTAATCCATGCCAAGGCGGGTTGAAGCTGTGTTGCGCGCCAAAGGTGGGCCAACTCGTTATTGACAGGTGGTCATAATTTTTTGGCTCTTGAGTGTATAGTTGTTTTTAAATATTTCTATTTTTTGTTTCCAAACTGTTGTAGTGCGTATGAATTGATGAAAAACAAAATTAGCAACAATAAAAATTAGCGACAGAAAAAAATGGTAACAATACAATAAAAAAGGAGATGCACCTGTTGCGCAGAAAATATATTCGTTAAAATTTCAAGTGCCAGGCCATTCAATGGTAACTTCGCAAACTCGACAGTAAAGATCGAAAGAATAAGCTTATGATATTCTAATTTTTTTCGGAGTAAAGTTCCTGGTAAATATGTTTGCTTCTACAATTTTCCCAACCACCAAATTATGGACATGCAATGTATGTAGAAGAATATTTCTACTTTTAGAACTTTTAATAAATCATTGTTATCAACAGCATCGTAGCCTGCCTGATGTGTGTCATCAATGTGGGATAGCAATGAAAAATGTGAGTGAATTCAAGATACACCAGTTGATTCAGACCTCACGTTGTTTAACCTGAAAATACATGAGATAAATCACTTGGAAAATCCTTATTATTGCAAGGAGTGCGGCAGAGGTTTCAAGTGCGAACGAGATTACGAGTGGCGCAAGCTAGCTCATGCAGGAGAAGCGCCTCATAATTGTGAATTATGTAACCAAGCATTGAAATACCACAGTTACTTAAAGATTCATATGTTAACTCGTACAGAAGTAAAAACTCATGTTTGCAAAGCGTGCAGAAAAGCATACAAATAAAAACGCGGTTTGTAGAAACGCATGGCAATTCATTGCGGTGCAATTCGACTGAAAGTGCAAGTGAAACAGTCATCTGGAGACCACGTGAAGACAGAGACGAAGGAAGAAGTTTTAAAAGAAAAGTAGGCATCAACACAAAAGAAGTTTCTACTTTCTTGAATTAAAATTAACAATTTTAATTGATCAGTGTTAATATGATTTTATAAGAAAGAATACGCGATGCGGTTTTTCAATCATTTTAAAAACTGCATCAGGAGTATTATTAATTTAATTTCTAATTGATATTTTTAGCTTTCAATTTTCATGGAATGTTTTTCATTACGAAAATTTTTAAATTTTACACTTCATGTTTTGTATAGGTATATAAATATTTTAATGCATTTGTTTGTATTAGTAATGATGTTAGCTTAAAAAGTTATGTTTCTAGTTTACCAACACTCCTGCATAAAAATGATTGCAATCTTCTTGTATAATTCAAATTAAATTTCCAGTAAAATTTTAAATATTTTAAAAGAATACTTGTGTTTTACCAAAATGTACTATTTGTGAACTAATTCTTGTTTGTATAGCTTTATAAGTATCATCTAATATTTTATTTCGTATATATAAGTAAGTGTTTTATAATACTTGTTTGTATTATTAAAGTTGACAGCTTAAAAAGTTTGGTGTTGTTTGTAGTTTAGATTTTAATGCGTAAATAAAAATATTATAAATTTTACAAAGAGATTTTTCTAGGTTAAGATTTGTGTAGTTTTAAATTTATTTTTTATATTCATTTTCTTAAACTACACTCATCATAGCAGGTGGGCTGAAAGGTTCATAGGCTCACACATAGATGGCGCTACTAGTATTAAATCCATATGTTTTTTAGTTAGCCCTAACCTACAAAAGACAGGTGTATAAATGTTACAGCTGTTACACTAAAAATGCTATAACTCACATACTAATAGTGCATCAGGTGCAGTGTATCACGTGACTGTCGATTGGACTCCGGTGTGAAATGATGGAGCCATGTTTCATCCATTGTCACATATCGACGCAAAAATTCGGGTTTATTGCGATTGAACAGCTCCAAACACTGCTTAGAATCATCCATTCGTTGTTGTTTTGGGTCGATTGTGAGCTCGCGTGGCACCCACTTTGAACAGAGCTTCCGCATATCCAAATATTCATTCACGATATGTCCAACACGTTCCTTTGATATCTTTAGAGTCTCAGCTTTCTCAATCAACTTCACTTTACAGTTATCAGAAATTATTTCGTGTACTTTTTTGATGTTTTTGTCAGTAACAGCCTCTTTGGGGCTTCCACTGCATGCATCGTCCTCGGTGCTCATTTCGTCTCATTTAAATTTAGCAAACCACTTCTCTACGGTTGATTTTCCTGGTGCAAAATCCGAATAATGTTTTTTACGAGTATTTTATTCGCCAAAAAGCAATGCTTTATTAACACACGAAAATTCCTTTTTATCCATTTTTTCAAAAGAACAAAAGTTGCTTCACTAAAAATGTTATAACTCACATACTAATAGTGTAACAGCTGTCAAATTTATACACGTGTCTTTTGAAGGTTAAGGCTAACTAAAAATTATATGGATTTAATACTAGTAGTGCCATCTATGTGTCAGCCTATGAACATTTCAGCCCACCTGTTTATATATATATATATGTGTGTGTGTGTGTGTGTGTGTGTGTTACAAAATAGATTCACAAAATTTTCTAGAATTGAATCTAAAGACATTTTGTGTAAATTTATCATTAGTTTTACATTTACAAAAATTAATACACAATATCAACATGGTTTCCAAACATTAAATGTCGGATTCTGAAAGTAATATTTTATAATATTAAACAACTAAGTATAATTACTTCAAGATTAATTGATATTAATTGTAAATTTGTTGCAAATCATCATGTATAACACTATCGCATTAAAAATCTGCTTTAGAATTGAAAAAAATGTACCCTAAGTACTGTGAATATTTTCATTTACTGCCACATGTGAATTTGTAAAATGTGTTCTATTATAATACGTATTACCTAAAATGTTCCACATGCAGCTAATGAAAAATATTTTGTAGGAAATAGTTTTTGTTTATGTTAAATCATAATTGACAGTTTATTTTATACAACAAAGTGACCTACTAATCCTTCATTTGAAATACAGTTTTCAATAATCACGTGTATTAGTAATAATCTCGTACAAGCCGGATTCCGTTTATTTCATTTTTGCACAT
>BPLQ01015106.1:98073-112175 GCA_021605075.1 Caerostris darwini | reverse complement strand
TAATAATCTCGTACAAGCCGGATTCCGTTTATTTCATTTTTGCACATAAAATTATATACATTGTGTTATACTTCTGCGATTTGGAAAACCGCTCCTGAAATATTTCGTTTGAATATTATACAGAAACATTAGAATGAGTAACATGAGAGAATTACTCGGGAGTTGCCCGAGTTTTTCCAAACATGACATGGAAATTTTGACCGATTCATGAAATATGAGGAAATTCATATATCCGTTTTACTATTACCATTACCTACTTCTACCCATTTACAATATTACACATTTTTCCAATTGCTTACCAAACTTGAATCCAAAAACACTTTGAGGTTACAGACCTGCAAGGTTACAAATCAAAACCTGATTTGTTGAGAACTCTTGTTTTCATACAGTAGTTTGAGATATTGTTTATAGACACTTGCTTGGACCATTGCTCAAAACTGACAGAGGCAGCCAATAGAAATTGATTATACGAAATTACACTGCACAACGCGTTGATTTATTTCATTTCCTTACATGAATAGCACGTGAATATTGCGTGACACTAATCGAGAAAGAAATCAATCTTCAAAATCTAATGGCCGGACGCTCATAATGATGTTATCGGTGTGTTTCTTAAAGCCGCTTCTACAGGAAATGCAATGCCCCTCATTTCTGGATACTTGTTGGACAGTCGATGCTGTCAGAAAGGGACAATGTAACCGCTCCTTTGCTATACGACAACATTTAATGCAGGACCCTACCAGCGACCTCTTTATATTGACTGAACTTCCTCAGAAATGGTCAAGACTTCTACTTTGTTGAATGTCAAATCTTTCCTTTTCATCTTATTGTCTGTTGATGTTTGTCCGTATACAACTTAATATATAATAAACAATTGTTACATCAATTCAGGCCCGTCATATTGAACCCTTTCACATAACAGAATTAAGTATGTCTCCAATTGAAAATTGATGTCCTAAAGTCAACACTAGTGGATGCCACTCGAAATTAGTATGCCAAAATGGGGAGGCGATGAATTTGTCTCCATTCCTTCCGTGATGCACACATACTAAAGCTGAATCACATGTATATTTTCCATTCTTCAGCGAAAAAAACGTTAAAGCGATAAAATGTATTTCATCGATTAATAAATTGCTATTTCAATAGGAAATGGAATTCGGATTTTAAGCCTTATTTTGAAATATTTTCATTGAATATTTGTACAGAATTAATATGCGCGATTTTGTTATCAGCATTTTATATAGTGTATATATTATTTATTTAATTTTAATTTACAAATTTTACTCTTTTTCAGACACGAGAAATAATTGAGGGTAATTTTTTTTTGTTTTTACTGCGTACTTACTTAGAAGAAGAGCAAGTCCTATTTATAATAAAAAAAGTTAATTTGTAGGATCAGTACGCTTGTGACATGTAAAAATGCTTTTAATGCTTCGAACCGTTACTTCTTGAGTATACAAATATGAAAAATAAAAACCATTTTATTCGTAAGTATCTAATTTGAGATACTCATGTAGAATCGAAATACTCTTGCTAAATAAAATTCCTGGCGTCAAGTTCCAACGTAGGGCCTGAATGGCCGAGTGGCTAGCGCTCTGGCGCTCGGTACCACAGGTTTCGGGTTCGAGTTCCGGTGGTGCTATGGATGTATGCAGTGGTTCGGAATCCCCTATAAACTGTAGGTCCCGATCTAATAGGATCGTAGAGCGTTGCGGGGGCTTTGTTACTCCACGTCCGTGGCTTATCTTCAAGTGACACGCGCCGCCTGGGTAATGCAAAGTGAGCACATCTGTGCAGCGCTTGCCTTAAGGCATCCAAGACCAAGCTGTCTCAGTGTTTACCAGCTGCATTAGAAAGAAGAAGAAAAAAGTTCCAACGTAACGGATTTAGGATTGCATGTTCGAGAAAATGGTTGCGCGTAGGACTGTGCATGATTTTTAAAATATTAACTTAACTGCCACTACATTGTAACTCAAAATAATATATCAAATCCCAGTAAGAGTCTGTCATTTACTTGATCCATGTTAAAAGATGTCAAAAACTGCAAAAAAAATAATGTTAAGAATAAGTATCCATAATATTTTAACTAAAATATAAAATTGATAGAATTTTTAATCTTCGTAATCTTAATTTATGTTAATAAAAAAATAAATAGTATTTCAAAATATTTTGCAAATTTACAAATCTGAATCCGAATTTTATTAAAGTCAAACCAAAATTTCATTTATAAATGCTGTAAATTACTTTAGGATTTTAGTTTTTAATCTATGATTACGTTCCTGATATATAGTGCGAAGTGCGTTAAAAAAATATTCCATCAACAAGAACTAACGTAAAATGGAAAAAAAAATATTGGAAACCAAAATGTCGAACTAAATATGTTGTGTCGATATATATGTTCAAACAATGCCGAAAACTTACTAGTGATAACTGCACGATTTTAAATTTTTAGTTTTTTAAAATAATACAAGTTGCAAAGCCTTCAATAAGTCTTCTTCGGATACGAGAAGAATCATTCAAGTGCATTAAATGTGGGGAGAAATTTGAATTTCAGAAAGACTTAAATGTGCATTTCTCCAACCAGCGCCAGTGCTGATATTAGATAAATCTATTGTGTAAAGGCGTTCCTATCTAAAAGTGCCGTGAAAAAACAGGAGAGAATTCATATACAGAAGAAAAGCCTTTTGCTTGTGACTCTTGTGGCAAAAATGTAAACAAATGAGCCATTTGAGCTTTCATAAGAAAATTCACACTGAAGAAGTGAATCATGTTTGTGAAGAATTTGGGGAAATATTCACATTCACTCAAGAGGAATATGTGGAAGATCATAAACAGTTTCGGTACTTACGTATTAACGATACCTTGGTGACAGACTTGGCGGTTTTTAAGTGTCGCCAATCTAACAGCTACAGATTTGGCGGTTTTTAAGTGGCGCCAATCTAACAGCTGCAGATTTGCAGATTTTTGACGCCATTTTGTAGTGCTACGAAAATGCGTATTTGGGATTTGCCAGAAACAGAACAAGATGCAATTTTATTTTTTCAGGAGCGAAATATTTTACCAAAATAACGAAAATGTCCCAATTCCCATGACATGAAACTTTATTTTGGCGAACGTAAGTTTTGGAAATGCAATTTCAGTCAGTGTGCTTATCGTGTGGGACTTAGAAAAGACAACTGGTTTGAGGGAAGCAGAATTCCATTTTGTACAACTTTGAGATTCATATACTGCTGGTGCGAGGAGTTGACGTTGATAAAAGCGTTTTGATTTTAAATGAAGTGTTTAATATATTTTATTATTTGGCACAAAAATTTTTTGAAAGCGTTTTGATTTTAAATGAAGTGTTTTATATATTTTATTATATGGAACAAAAATTTTTTGAAAGCGTTTTGATTTTAAATGAAGTGTTTTATATATTTTATTATTTGGAACAAAAATTTTAAGTGTAGATTGGCGCCACTTAAAAACCGCCAAATCTGTAGCTGCGATTGGCGCGTGTGCTCTTTATTGGCGCAACTGTCGCCAAGGTATCGTTAATACGTAAGTGCCAAAGTTTCATACAGGAGAAAGGCCTCATGCTTGTGTAGAATGTGGCAGAACATTCACTTACAAGTTCAGAGTGATGTGATCATCATAAAATTCCTTCTGAAGAAAGAGCTCACGTTTGTGGCAAGCGTATTCAAATACAAGCGTGGTTTGAAGGCACATATGCTGTCTTGTATCACAGAGAAACCTGGTAAGCCCGGAGAAGGCATATGTTCATCTGAAGGCTCATCTGCAACTCCAGTGGACTCGCCAAGCACATCTGAATACTAGTCAAATATCAATCGCAGAGGGAAATACAATTCTTCACAAAATGAATGTAATAATAATAGAAAACAAAATTGATTGTTCATCGGGATTTCAAAAATATGACAAGGTCTTTAATTGCTTACCATAGTAACTTCCTTACACTATTTTTAATGCAGAATAATGAAATTTAAACAAATATTTATCTTCGATTTGAGCAGAGCTTTTAATATTCTCGGAGTATATTTCAATGTAAAACCTTTTTATTTTAGGAAAATTTTAAATTTTTAAATTTTTAAATTTTAATTTTAAATATTTTAATATTTTAAAAGAATACTTGTGTTTTTACCATATTGCACTAATTGCGAACTAAGATTTTAGTTTGTGTAGGTATATAAGTGTCTTCTAATATTTTATTTTGTATACATACATAAATATTTTTAATATTTGTTTGTATTATTAATTTTGTTAGTTTAAAATTTTGTAGTTTAGATTTTAATGCATAAATAAAAGAAATTTTATATAATTTTACTAAAAGGGCTGTTTCTATTGTAAAATTTGTGTCGCTTTAAATTTGTTTTCAATGTATTTAAACAAAATAAATTTAGTTTTTAAAGAAAGGAGAGTAATTTATTATTTTTTCAAACATAATTAAACTTAGTTTTCGAAAATTTCTTTTTTAAATAAATTTTTTTTCATATATTTCTATATTACACTGTACAGATTCCCTGAATTTTCTGAAATTGAATCCAAATATTTTCTTTATTTAAATTTAATTCTGAAAAAAAAATCCTAATACATATTATCACTAATGTTACAGTACATCATATATAGAAATTATTAAAATAAAAATGTTTTATATTACTAAAAAATAACTAAGAAAATTTAATGCATATTTATTGTTGTTAATTGTCAATTTGCCGAATACTTTAATTTATTGACGCATGCCAATTTGTAAAATTATTTTATAATATTAAACAAATAAGTATAATTACTTCAAGATTAATTGATAATAATTGTAAATCATCATGTATAACACTATCGCATTAAAACATTTACTGCAACATGTGAATTTGTAAAATGTGTTCTATTGTGATACGCGTTACCTAAAATGCTCCAAATGTAGCTAACGAAAGATATTTTGTAGTAAATAGTTTTCCTTTATGTTTATAGGCATTTAATTTTATTTGACAGTTTATTATTAACATCAAAGTGATCTACTAATGTTTCAATAATCCTATTTATTATTAGTAATAATCTCCTTAAAACTGAATTGCGTTTATTTAATTTTTACACGTTAAATAATTAGATACATTGGATGGCACGAGAATATGTCCATAGCACAAATCGTGAAAAAGACTTCGTTTTTCAAAACCTTATATGGGGTCAAACACATTATTATTTTAGTGTGCTTCGGAAAGTTTCTACAGGATCTGCAATGTCCTTTATTTCTGCCTACTTGCTGGTACGTCGGTGCAGCCAGAGGTGGAAAATGTAACCACTCCAATGTTAACTGCTTAACACCTGCTGCTTAACCAGCGACATCTTTATAATGACTGAACTTCCTCAGAACTTGTCAATACTTCTACTGTGTACTTGATCGTCACATCTTTCTTTTTCATTTTATTGTCTTTTGATGGTTGCCCTTATGCAACTTAAAATAACTTCCTAAGTAACTTGCCTTTATGCAACTAAGCCAGGGGTCGGCAACCTGCGACTCGCGAGCCACATGTGGCTCTTTGGATGTGAAGCTGCGGCTCTTTAGTTCCATGCTCAAATATTATTTATTTTATCAAAAAAAACATTTAAAAACCGTTTTGAATCGATTAACGAGGATTAGGCACCGATTCTATCTCTCAGCCACGTGTATCTGAAGAACTGCTTCGTGATTTTAAGAACAAACCAGAAATCTTGAAAAAAACCAAAGATTCGCCACTATCCGCTATAAAAGAGTACAAGTTAAAATAGCTAAAATGTCTTCAAATGTAACATATTTGCAGTTGGACTGCCTTATCACTTGCTATAGATGAGTCTTGCGACATAAAAGACACGGCACAAGTTGCCCTTTTTGTCAAGTATATGTCTTCCCAAGGTCCAAAGGAAGAACTTCTAGGATTGCTCGAGACAAACTAGAGGGGAAGATATAGCGAATGCCGTGCAAAAATACCTTGAAGACAATAAGATCGATTTAAATAAAATCGTTTCAATAGCAACTGATGGAGCCAGAAGTATGACAGGAAAAAAATAAACGGGCAACAACGATTCTTCAGAGCAAAATAAACCACGAAATTCTTATGTTTCACTGCATAATACACCAAGAAGCGTTTTGTGCCCAAACATTTCCGGCCGAAATATTTAAGGTCATGAATTTGGTAATCAAGATTGTTAACAGCACTCTACCATCGTCAGTTTAAAGAATTCTTAAACGAAATGGAGACTCAATATTCCTACCTCCTTCTTCACAATAAAGTGCGATGGCTTTCCAAAGGTAAGGTGTTGAAACGCTTTGCTTTGTGCTTGAATGAAATAAATACATTCCTAAATGAAAAATACATTAATCACCCTGAATTAGAGAACGACAAATGGTTGCAAAAATTTTACTTTATGGTGGATATCACAGCGAAATTAAATGAGCTGAATCTAAAACTGCAAGGAAAGGGAAACCCAGACTATGTTTTGGTAGAAGAATTGGTTTCTTTTGAAGAAAAATTAATTCTTTTTGACAGAATACACTCAAGAGCCAAAACATTATGACCACCCCTACATTTTCCAATGAACTCGCCTGGATGAACTCGTGGAAGGCACGTGATCAGGTGGAAGTGGTATTTAACTGCTGCTGGAGAGTCTGAAGAATCATTTTTCACTTACTTCTGTGTGTGATGGGAAAGGCTGCGGATCTAACCGACTTTGATAGAGTGCAGATTGTAATGGCTCGAAGGCTCGGAACAAGTATTTCCGAAACTGCACGACTCGTGGGTTGTTCGCGAGGGTTGTTCGCGATTTGCAGTTGTTAGTACTTATGCAAAGGGGGTGAATGACGGTGAAATCAACAGTAGACGACATGGTGTTGGACGTCCACACGCTATGAAAGAAAAAGGTCGTCGGAGACTGTCTCGCACGGTGAAGCAAAACCGGAGCCTGACAGGGGCTCAGCTGGCCGCCCAATACAATGCAGGGCCAAGTAGAATAGTATCGGAGCTCACTGTTCAGCGGACACTATTGGATATGGGGCTGCGCAGCACACGTCCCACTAGTGTGCCTTTGCTCACCAAGCGTCATCGCCAACTGCGCCTGCGCTGGGCCCGGGAACATCGTGACTGGTTCATGGATCAGTGGGAGAGAGTTGCCTGGTCAGAAGAATCACGGTTTGTCATTCATCACGCCGATGACCGTGTCAGGATACGCCGTCTTCCAGGCGAACAGTTGCTCCCTCAATGTACAGGTCATAGACAGGCCGGTGGTGGCGGTATTATGCTTTGGGGGACGTTCTCTTGGGCGTCTCTGGGATCCGTGGTTGTGGTAGAGCAGACCATGAATGCTACAGGGTATCTGAACATCATTGCGGACCAGTTGCACCCTTACATGGCCTCTGTTTTCCCAGCTGGAAATGGAATGTTCCAACAGGACAACGCCCCTTGTCACAAGGCTAGAATTGTGTTGGAGAGGTTCCAGGAACATGATGCTGAATTCCAGTTAATGTCCTGGCCTACTAACTCACCGGATCTCAATCCGATAGAACACAGTTGGGATGTCCTGGGACGGCAGCTCAGAGTTCAAAGACCACCAATTCGCAACATCTCGGATTTGCGTTACCGTTGCTTAAACATCTGGTACAATCTGTCTCCGGCCATCTACCAAGGACTTGTGGCATCCATGCCAAGGCGGGCTGAAGCTGTGTTGCGCACCAAAGGTGGGCCAACTCGTTATTGACAGGTGGTCATAATGTTTTGCATCTTGAGTGTAAATTGTCATCGCTTTTTAAATATTGACACCTGATCCAAGATTCTTTGCCGTTGACATGCAATATTTTATTGAAAATTTATTGTTGTGTTATCCAAAGTTGATCGCACAGTACTGGACACACTAAAGAAGCTATCAACAACTTTTTTTTATTTATTTATAATTAATATATGAATACAATTAAATATTTGTGTTCCACTATATAATGTTCACAGCAAATGATTCATATTTAGAAAATCAATGTCCGAGTTCTCAAAATAGCACATTTCAAGAATTTACAAATGAAAATCTGTTAAAATGATAGATTGTACTAGTAAATTTTAGCTCACTTTTTTTTCTTCATACTACTGTGCCCAAAAGCGTTCCTCTAGAAATTAGAAAATAAACATTTCATTATTTATTTATTTATTGTAAAATTTAAAAAATTAATTATTTTAAAAAAAAAATTTAATTTAAATATCTATTATTTAATTTGTCATAATGAAGAAAATTTAGAATCTTATGACATTGTTTACTGTGTTGGATTACTTCTGTCCCGTGAAAAATCTGTTATAAGCCTTTTTATTTAAAATAATATTTTAATAATTTATATGCATTTATTTCTGTTTTTCACAAACAGAAAATAAAAATTATGTTGCTTAAGTGTTTAACTTTTTTTAAATGGCAATAACTCTGAGCCCGCGCTTTTTCATGCGACATCTATTTTTTTTTTTTTAATTTAAAATATTAAATTAGCGAAACACTAATGTTTTTAAGACATCGAAAGTTATTTTAAACTAATGTGTTCAAAGTTTTTATAGCATATTTCTGCTAGAAAAAATAAAAAGGAATATAATTTTCAAATATCATGCCGAGTATTCAGCTTTATTTTTTTCCATGGATTAACTGATATTGAAATATATACATTTAATACCTATCGAAGAATACTGTTTCCCATTATTTATAGATCTGATGAAAAAATATTAAGGAAACTTTGGATTCTACTTAGTACTGTCCTTCTGTGTAGGTTTCCTCACATGTGTTTTTCAGAAACACATGAGACACTATATTTATTATTGTTTCATTATTGAGTTATTAATGGACTGCCAAAAGGACACCATCATCATACTATATAAGATTTCAACTTCATTCTTTATTGTGTGAAAATAACAGAAGGCAACAAAAAAAGTGAAGAAGCTACAAACATCTTTCAGTTTGCGAGAAATCAAACGCGGAAAACTTTTATGAAGGAATATCAATGAAAAAGGGATGAAAAATTTGAAATTGCTTCTTTTGGAATGGATTTTCAGATACAAACATTACCAGTTCCTCATACTAGAACAACAACTGCCACTTAATTAATGGTAGGTATATAGATGTTTATCTGTATACAGTGTAAAGCAAAATACAGTGAAGCTCCCAAAATAGGGGCCGTTCGGATTTGACCAGATTTTGCGCCGCCTACCGAGAGATAAGTATCCAAATGAGATAACCCGTGTTTCTTGAATTTTTTGCAATCCACATCGCTTAAAATCTCAACCCGCCACTTGGCGTACATTGGCGAAAATCATTTTTTAAGCCAAATCCCAAAGGCCACACTATTCTGCGATTTTACCAAGCATATGATATGTTTTATGGAAAATTATTTGAATCGAATATGAAACCGATAAAGTACATTATTTCCTACCAGGGGTAGACATTCTAAAATTTAACTAAATGTAAATAACTCAGAAAATCGTCCCATGGTCAAAATTGTAGAAGAAATGTTGTAGAAATTAAAGTTATTTGTGATGTCAATAATTATTAAGTTGTTTTAATCTATCAAATAACTCATGCCTTCTGAATAAGACTTTAAGTCCATTTAGATTGATAATTTCGATAATGAATAATAATTCATAAGATCAAATTTTTTAAAAATCTTTTTTATCAGAGAGTGTTTTACGATATGGTCAATTAAATATTTATTTATATACTTTTAATTTTATTAAAACTATATGAAAGAAAATTTAAAAAAAACTGTTGTGTGATATTTTGATCTGTAAATACTTTATTTTAAATTTAAATATTTGTATTTCTTCATTTTCACATAAATACTCTGTTAATTTAAAGGTGGACTTTGAGAAGTGGGCTAACAAATTTGTATTTAGAGAATCCAACTATCAATTATGAAAATAAAATAATCACAGAAATAAAATAATTATTTTTATTTCAATATTAAATCTTATAAAAAGGTTTAATTTATAGCTCGCTCTCTGTGAAAGTATAGATTATTAACTATAAATTGATGAAGAAATATAAACTTCGTGTATCTTGTAGCTTCCTCGGGTGCTTTTATTTTTACACAAAGAAATGTATGAAATCAGGCAAGAATGTTTCATTTGTAACAAAGTTATTTTCTAAACAATAAACTTAACTATTACTTCTCATAACAATGTAAATATTGTTACAAAACAATGATTGTTATCGACAGCGTTTGTTGATCTTCATATTTGGTTCGTGGCCATTGAAGCGAACTGTGAATTTTTGTGCTTGAGATTTTGATAATATTATTTCTGCCAAAATAAGGCAGGAGTTTTGCGATATTCCTGATGGATCGAGCGATGAGTTTTGAGGAGGACCTCAAAAAGTTTGTTCAAATGATGGCTTTCTTCATGGGCGTGAAGATTGTTGTGGATTGTTTTGGTGTTGGAAATTTTGGTGGAATTTTTGGCGTCGTTGTGATGTTGATCGTTGGAATTGTAATCAATAAAGTATTGGATTACGACTGGAATCACTTCTTAGTGATTTGGAAGCGTAGGATGCTGAAAATGTGGATTTTAACGAAGATCTTGATTGGAATTGTTACATTTACAGTAATAGAATGTCTTTTGATAGCAATATATGTTTCCGGTCTTTTTGGTATAATAGCTATAGTTGTAATAGCTGTTGAGTTCTGTAAATATGTCCAACGAAAGGCATAACATTGATATTTTAAAATATACTACGAAATTATAATTTAACAATATAGTTTATCTGAAGAAATGAACCATTCCAACATAATAGGAATTTGAAATCATTTTTTTTTTATTGATTATGATCGATTTTGATTGCCAAAAAGTAAGCAATTAAAAAAGCTGTCTTCGCCTTAATGGTGGAGATTATGGAGTGTTTTGGAGCGGAATTTTTGGCAATTTGAGTGTGCAGCTATCAATAGATTTGCCACTAAATAATGTAAAAACTGAAAAACTACTAGATATTCTTAATTAAGATTGATTTTGATTGCCAGAAAGTAAGCAATTGAAAAAGCTGTCTTCGCCTATATTGTAGAGATTATGGAGTGTTTTGGAGCGGAATTTTTGGCATCATGAACGTGAAAGGATAACTAGATTTGGAATTAAGAAACAAACTAAAATAGCTCTCAGTAAATATTGATTTAATGTAAACTTCAGCCATCATTTTGGTACAGAGGATTAAGGCTCCTGGTGACACCTCTTTAAAAAAGACGCATCGAGATTTGTACCTCCTCGGTGATGTGGAAACGAAATCATTGACAACATATTTGCAATGTATTGGTTACTTTCGTCACTTATATATTATGAAAGTAAAAGAAATTTCTTAAAAATAAAATGTTTCTTATACTAACCGTGAAAATTCTCAATTGATTTTAAAAATTCCCAAATCTGACATTTTTTTTCTCCCCCATTCAGAGTATTTATAAGTTGCAAATTTTAGATTTAACACATTCAGAGGCACCGTCCATTTTTTGTATCGAGGCACGAAAAATGATTCATTATTAGTCTGTAGAGAGATTTTATGAGTATATTTATTTTATTAATTAATTAATTTAGTTCATACGACTTGCAAATTCGTATGATTCACCAAGACCTTGGTGATAAGATAAAATAAATTAGTATTATTATAATAAAAACAAGTAATATAAAAAAAAGTTTTAAAGTCAATTCCTACTTTTTTTCCACTCTATTGCAGAAAGTCCCTTAAAAATAATTTTCATTAATTTTTTTAAGTTTATCTGGCGCCATCTATTGGTACATGCAACATTAAATCTAAAAAGAAACTAAAATTAATAAATTTAATTTAATGAATGAATTAATATTTGAAAAAACTGTATTAACATCCAGTGTCATCCACTACAAGTTGAAAAAAATGTATTTGAACTGGAGTGGATGAATAAAAAGTATTTTATGAACGATTGAAAATTTGAAAAAGATATATATAGGGAGAGTGTTCCTTCTCAATTCACTTCGGTTCATCTCAACCGATTTCTCCCAAATCCACATTGTGAACATTTCCAGAAGTTCATACAGAAGGTCTAGAAAATACGAGACATTTTTATTGGTAAAATGTTAATGAATATATTATTTTATTAAATAAACAAAATTTGAAGTGTTTAATATCATTTACTTATTTAGTTTACTTTACTCCAGCCTGTCTATAAATAGTACAACAGATAAAAATATTACGTTAACCATGAAAAATTCGCCAATCATAGATCACAGTGATCAATTTCGAATTTTTTTTCAGTTGATCTAGATTTTGTAATAAAAACATCACTGCCAATTTTGATGAAATCTGGATGAAATGAAGGCTTTGAAAAGGCGACACACAAACTTTGAAATATATATATATATATAATATTAATTTTATTATATATATATATATATATATATATATCAGGTGTACTGAAAAGTTCATAGGCTGACACATAGGTGGCGCTACTAGTGTTAAATCCATATGATTTTTAGTTAGCCCTAACCTTCAAAAGACGTGTATAAATTTGACAGCTGTTGCACTATTAGTATGTGAGTTATAGCATTTTTAGTGAAGTTATAGCATTTTTAGTGTTCATCACGTGCAGTCCACTCGGCTGACTGTCGATTGGACTCCGGCGTGAAATGATGGAGCTATGTTCATTCATTGTCACATATCGACGCAAAAATTCGGGTTTATTACGATTGAAAAGCTCCAAACACTGCTTAGAATCATCAATTCGTTGTTGTTTTGGGTCGATTGTGAGCTCGCGCGGCACCCACTTTGAACAGAGCTTTCGCATATCCAAATATTCATTCACGATATGTCCGACACGTTCCTTTGATATCTTTAGGGTCTCAGCTATCTCAATCAACTTCACTTTACGGTTATCAGAAATTATTTTGTGGACTTTTTTGATGTTTTCGTCGGTAACAGCCTCTTTGGGGCGTCCACTGCGTGCATCGTCCTCGGTGCTTATTTCGCCTCGTTTAAATTTAGCAAACCATTTCTCTACGGTTGATTTTCCTGGTGAAACGTCCGAATAATGCTTATCAAGCTACGTCTTGGCTTCAATAGTATTTTTTTCGCCAAAAAGCAATGCTTTATTAAAGACACGAAATTCCTTTTTATCCATTTTTTCAAACTAACAAAAGTTGCTTCACTAAATATGCTGTAACTCACATACTAATACTGCAACAGCTGTCAAATATATACACGTGTCTTTTGAAGGTTAGGGCTAACTAAATATCATATTGATTTAATACTAGTAGCGCCGTCTATGTGTCAGCCTACGAACATGTTAGCTCAACTGTTATATGTATTATTTTTAATGGTCAAAGACTTTGAAGACTAAGTCGTTTCGGTTTAAAGTGAAAATATTGATACAATTGGTAAAATAATAAGATTGGTAAAACTTTGATGGCAATTTTATGGGGGTTTTTTTTCAGAACAATAAGAATAACATAAAAAATAACGCTTTATTCAGATAAATAAGAATAAAATACAATAAGAGCATTTTATTCAAGAAACAAGAAAATATACAATAAAATTTTTTCAGGTTAACAAGAACAAGAATGATTCAGAACAGCAAGAACAAGAGTTATCAGATTAAGTCCCCATTAAAATTAAGTCCCCATTAAATTTCCCTTTAATTGCATTGAATGGAAATTTATGACTTATATTTGAGTCAATTACGTTTAAATTATAAAACATCCTACAAACATTTAATACATAGTTAATTACGTTTCGTCCTAAATTATGAAACATCCAACAAAATGCTTTCCATTTAACACACTATTGGTAAAATGCCTACAAAGATTTACCAGGAACAGGACTCCTACAAAGTCTTTTTAACTTTGAATCTCCATTGCTGAAAAGCTGGCAAAAAGCGATCTTTTAAAAGGGTTATGGTTTTGTATATTTTTAACTCTAGAATAATGCGAAGACTGTTGTTTTATTTTTCCTTTCAACTCAAAAGAAAGTTAAATCGACATGGTGATACCGCACGTTGTACTGTTCTGGCCGCCCCCCCCCCTTTCTTATTTTGTAAAAGGCTTCTTTGCTTACATTTCTACTGTGGTTAATGCAATTAACCACAAAAAAAAAAAAAAAAAAAAAAAAAAAAA
>BPLQ01015106.1:86001-97973 GCA_021605075.1 Caerostris darwini | reverse complement strand
CTTGCAGATTCGAAGTGAAGTGACTCACTTCAATGCTAGATTCTTTTGCTTTGTTTAATTAATTACACTTTTGTTAATGTAAATCTTTTTTTATTTTTAACCCTTATTTGAGATATTTAATGTTTATCTAAACATTTATTTTTTCTCAATTTATTATTAATATTATTTTAATTTAATTTTTTAATAATATTATATTAATTTTGAAATCACCCTATCGATACAAATTATTAGTCTTACCTTAAATAATTTGTCTTCATTCATGATTATATTATTTTCTGATAGTATATTCCGAATTTTTTTTTTGTAATTTTTGCACTCTATACTTAAATTTCAACTTATGGTTTAATCAAACGTTTTGGTTAATGAAATAACTGTGGAATATTTCGTTAGGAGTTTTTTATGACTATTTCATATTTTTACATGGAGGAAAACTCGATATACTTTATCCAGTCAGTCTAAATATCGATACCAGATATATAGAAGTCTCTATATCACCATTGAAATATTTTTAACACTAGTGACTGAAACGAACGCCACAAAAGGTTTAAGTGTCATATTTCACGTACAATAGCTGTGCTGCAATGGTGTATCATCAGGTTGGTGTCTTAAAAGTTCCAAATAGTTTTTTTTTAATTACAGAAAGCTGAAATTAAATGTTTTTATTAAAAATACTATTATTGTCAAAACTTTCTTTTTAGAATTCTAATATGACCATAAAGCCACAAACCAGAGAGTTGCGTGTAGGACTAATAAACCTACCCGATAAAAAAGAAAAAATTCTCATGTTTCTTAATTTGCCAGTAGGCAAAAGGCCCACTGTGGGCTGTTGAGTCAAATAGGATGATGATGATGATGAATAAAATATAGACTTCCTATAATATTTCAAACAATGTTGTTTTCAAGTGGTTTTTTGCATGTACATGTCAGAAATTTTTAATTATGAAAGCGGGTGAATTGCCTTAATTTTTTTTTTTTTAATTTTTAAGGAATTTATGAGCCAAAAAAATTTTAGAAGCTCTAATCTAGTTAACCCTACTAAGAAAATATTTATTCTTTTCATTAAATCTGAAAAATGACTATTCTCATTCACCAGAAAAAATTCAAAGCAAAAAAAAAAAAAAAAAAACAAAAAAAAAAAAAAAGGAATTCCCCATAATTAATTCTCTGTTGCCTTGTTGAAAACGAAATAAAATTAGTTTACTGCTCTTAATCCAATTCTTGGAATCTTTTTAGTCTTTGGTAAAGAAGCTAATCTGATGACATTGTAACGACTTTTTTTTTATTTGCTACAATCTTGTATTTCATACAATTAAAGTATTTTTCCTTTTTTTTTCTGAAATCTCTTCGTTTGTCTAGTCCCTGCTCCCATATTTCAGTCTTTCGAAACCAAATTTAATTACATTGGCATGCATTACATTACATTGGCAATACATTATATTTATTAATTATATTGTGTGATTCACTCTTATTTTACATAATTTTTCCCACTAGGGCAGGGGTCGGCAACCTTTTCAGTCGGAAGAGCCAAAAATGGCAATTTACAAAATTTCAGTTTTTAAAGAGCCACAAAAATTTTTCTTGCCAACAATAAATAACAGGTGGACTGAAAGGTTCGTAGGCTGACACATAGATGGCGCTACTAGTATTAAATCCATACGATTTTTAGTTAGTTTGGTAAAGTTTGGATAAATTTGGCTCATAACTTGTTGCTTTAAGTTTCAAACACGACTCTAAATTTTCATTTGTTAGTTGGCTTCTTACTTTACTTTTAATTATATTCATGCAAGAGAACGCTTGCTCGCACGAATATGTCGATCCAAAGATAGTCAGCACTCCAAATGCCAACTACTTCACCTCACTGTAGCAATCTCGAAGACTATTCCATGCGTCGAATATAAGTGCCTCAACTCGCGGCATTTCTTTTAAAGTTGTCCACTTTTGTTGCGTTACGTACATACATTTCTGGACCTCCAACTCTTCCAACTTGCTTTTCAACTCTGTAAATTTTCCACTCCACAAAGCTTTACTTTTTAAATCGATCAATTGCATTTCTAGAGATCCAGTATCAATTCCAAATGGCTCAATGTGGAATTCGTTACTATTTGCGTTGAGAGGATTTACTATGAATGCTAGAGTGATTTTGTTGGTTTTGAATTGCTCAAATCTGTCAGCAAATTCATCTTTAATTTTTCTTATAACTGTGCTGAAGTACCTCGTGTCAACAGTTGCACTAGTTTTATCACGATATTGCTTTAGAGATTGAAAATGAAGTAATTTACCGCTCTGAATATCTTCTTCAAAAAGAATTAATTTTTCTTCAAAACAAACCAATTCTTCTACCAAAACATAGGCTGGGTTTCCCTTTCCTTGCAGTTTTAGATTCAGCTCATTTAATTTCGCTGTGATATCCCCCATAAAGTAAAATTTTTGCAACCATTTGTCGTTCTCTAATTCAGGGTGATTAATGCGTTTTTCATTTAGGAATGTATTTATTTCATTCAAGCACAAAGCAAAACGTTTCAATATCTTACCTTTGGAAAGCCATCTCACTTTATTGTGAAGAAGGAGGTCGATATACTAAGTCTCCATTTCGTTTAAGAATTCTTTAAACTGACGATGGTAGAGTGCTTTTGACAAGATGCTGTCAACAATCTTGATTACAAAATTGATGACATCAACTATTTCGGCCGGAAATGTTTGGGCATAAAGCGCTTCTTGGAGAGAAGAACGTTATGCAGTGAACGGAAGAAGGTTATGTAGTGAAACGTAAGAATTTCGTGGTTTATTTTGCTCTGAAAAATTGTTGTTGCCCCTTTATTTTTTCCTGTCATACTTCAGGCTCCATCAGTTGTTATTGAAACGATTTTATTTAAATCGATCTTATTGTCTTCGAGGCATTTTTGCACGGCATTCGCTATATCTTCCCGTCTAGTTGGTCCCGAGAGCGGTAGCAATCCTAGAAGTTCTTCTTTTGGACCTTGGGAAGACATATACCTGAGAAAAAGGGCAACTTGTGCCGTGTCTTTTATGTCACAAGACTCATATATAGCCAGTGATAAGGCAGAAGAA
The DNA here is from genome assembly GCA_021605075.1 of Caerostris darwini. Classification (NCBI taxonomy): domain Eukaryota; kingdom Metazoa; phylum Arthropoda; class Arachnida; order Araneae; family Araneidae; genus Caerostris; species Caerostris darwini. The sequence goes on along the minus strand of BPLQ01015106.1, from coordinate 94,904 downwards.
AGTTGAATAGCTTCCACCTGAAAATATGTTACATTTGAGGACATTTTAGCTATTCTATCTTGTACTGTTTTAGCGGATAGTGGCAAATCTTTGATTTTTTTCAAGATTCCAGGTTTGTTTTTGAAATCACGAAACAGTTCTTCAGATGCACGTATGAAGCAATCTTTGACATACTCACCATCTGTGAACGGTTTACTTTACCTACCTTTACTTTGGTTTTTTTTTTGTATTATTATTATTATTATATATATATAAATATACATACATACATAACTTTGAGATGATAATTCGCTTCTAACTCTTTTACTTGAAACAACAAATTATACGTCACGCCAAAGCACTGATGAAGACGCCAAATTGTCTTGCGTCGAAAACGAATTAAAATCTACATAGAAACATCCGACGACGGCGTCATTCGAGAGCTTTCGATGGACTGACGACAGTGACGACGCGTGTCACGGGGGAGGGGTGCGGTGAAAAGATAGTACAAGTGGCTGAGAGATAGAATCGGTGCTTAATCCTCGTTAATCGATTCAGAACGATTCTTAAATGTTTTTTTTTATTTTTTATTTTTTGATAAAATAAATAATATTTGAGTAGGGAACTAAAGAGCCGCAGCTTCACATCCAAAGAGCCGCATGTAGCTCGCGAGCCGCAGGTTGCCGACCCCTGCACTAGGGTGATAAAAGGGGATTAAAAGAATGCTAATTAGGAACAGGTTTCGATAAATACAGTAGGCCCCTGGGAGCTCCATTTACGATATGACAGGGTAAATACAGTTGAAACAATGAAAATTGCCCACAATATATTAACAAATATAACAAAAATTAACTTAACATTATTTTGTTTATGATTAATTAAATTAATCATAAACAAATAAAAGAAAAGAAAAATATTTACAAATTAAATTAAAATTTTGCGCGGACGTTTTAAATCCTAATTGGGAAAGTGAGAATCCCGAATTGCACTTATCTCACGATTAATACGCGTCTCAAAAATGTAATAGAAATTTGTTTAAGAAAATCTTTTAAAAGGAAGGAATATTAACCGCTTTATAGATATCAAAATTGCGCAAACAATTTAGCAGAGTTACTTGGGCACATTTATGATTCTAATTACAATCTGAATTCTCACTAACCTAACTCCAGTACTGAATGATTACAACCAATTAAACTATTTTCAAAAACCAACCTGCTGTATCAGCATTCCTGTTCGATCACACATCAATTCGACTTTCGAAATCTGATCTTCTTTTGAAAAACTTCCTTGTTGAATATCTAGCGTTCTCAAGGTTTCCTTAAGGATGGTCAAATCATAATTTAAAGGTCATTTTTTCAAATACCAAAGTATCCTAATGTGGCATTATACTATGATGCAAGAATATATGGTTTGGATTTTCATAGATGGCATAAATTCCCTACAATCACTTCCTTGGAAAGTGATTCCTAATGATTCTTAATTTTTAGTTAAATATCCTACGCAAATAATCTTTATCAAAATAAATGTTAACTGTAATTTATGTATATAGAATTGGAGGTATTCGAATTTTTTCCATGCAATATTTCCATTAGATGTGATGAAAATAAAATATATTTGAAGAAATGTTCCAAATTAAGACAAGTAAATTAATTAACAATGTAAATCATAAAACCACTAAACAAATGTTCTTATGCTTTGAAAAGTATAATTGAACTAAATGCTTTATGAAATTTTTGCTTTCGGTTAAACACAGAATATAAAGTTGTGTCGATATGCCACATATATTGATATTCGCTCTAAACTATTTTGGAATTAATTAATTAACAATATGTAATTAATTAACAATGTAAATTATAGAACAAATTAAAACAAAACAAATGTTCTCCGGTTTTGAAAAGTATAATTGAACTAAATGCTTTACTAAATTTTAGCTTTCAGTTAAACACAGAATATTAAATTGAATCGGTGTGTCACAAATATGGATATTCGCTCCAAAATATGGTGGTATCTAAGGACAGCGTGGAATCATGGAAGTGGTGTGTCCGTTATAAAAAAAATTTCAAATAAATTTAATAGATGATTTTTAAAAGAGTAAATGTTCCATTTAAAATGATTACGTTAAACAGATACCTATAATATTAATATTTATATTGAAAATCTTTATATTATGTCCGGAGTATTTTTGATCATTCACTGCAATGCAAAGATGACGAAATATTTGAAGAAGTCATCCTTTAACCTGAGACGACATATAGCTAAAATTAGTTTCTAGAAGCATATGATAGTGATTCCCATATGACAAGCGTTCCCACTTCGGGAAAATATAAAAAATTGAAATTAAATAAAAAAAATAAAAAAAGGAAAAGCTCTTTTACTGCTCTGAAGCTCAAATATGGCACCATATATCTTTCCCTAGATCAAAAACTGTCTTGTCTGGGACTGTGCATGTTGGTTTGAAGAGGGAAATGCTCATTTGCCGGCTCATGTTTCATGGGCATTATTTCGTGGAGAAAACGGTTTCCGTTCGCCGGGCGAGAAGAAAGACTTTACAGCAAATGGTCTAACATTTTTTTGCGTCATATACACAGTCCAATCACATTAATGTGACCACCATCCACTTTCGACGTCAACGTGAAATAACCCCTCACAAAAGGTACGTGGCAGCACATTGCAATGGAGTGTATATAGAGGATGTCCTAGGGCATCGGAAAGCATTTCAATCGTTGGCACGTCTCGCAGCGGTCCGCTCTGCCAAAGGTGGTTATTCTGGCTTTTGACAAGGGGTCACATTCATGTTACTGGACTGTGTATCAATCGCAGTGAAAGATGACATGTTTGGGTTAATGATTTTAATTACATTTTTGGAATAGAATAAGACAGGGACTAATGCGTTTCAGACTGAAGGGTTGTCATCACTGTCCTGTGAAATAACGGCACAGGATAAAAAATTTTTTCCTTTTCTTCGTGTGACTTTCAGAGAATAAATAAGGAGGTAATAGTTTTAGAAGTGAAGTTTTTTTTTTTTTAAATTATATTAAACATTTTTTAAGTTTTTAAATCAAACTGAATTTATGAAATTTCTTAATATAAATCAGAAGGAAAGAAAAAGAAAGAAGAAAGTTTCAATTTTTTTCTTTTTTTTTTACATTAATTTGAATTTTATGTGCAACGAGAAACAAATAAATAAGAAATCTTTTTCTGGCACATACAGGGTGATTATAATTAAAGTCCTACTTTTAAACTGCTGTAAAATAAGGACTACTTGTCACAATGACTTCAAATTTGAACTGAAGATACTTGAAGAAGGGGAAAATAGTACGGCGTAATAAGTGTTCCAAAGTATAAACGGTATGAAGATAGTGAATTCGGCTTCCAGTGATATTTTGAATCGTAATGACAACGTATGTGTCATGAGTTGCACATTAAACCCACTGTAGTTGTTCAATGCGCTTGATTGTTTCGGTTTTTTGACAGTAAAGAGGACGTCCATGTGATTCAACAGTTATGACACTGTTAGTGGAAAGCCCATCCACTACGGCAAGAGCGTACCAAATTGGATGGGAAAAATCGGTGGAACTTTTTTTGATGCCATACCGTTTCCCCCTTCTTGAAATATCTTCAGTTCAAATTTGAATTCATTGTGACGAGTGGTTCTTTTTTTTACGGCATTTTTAAAGTGGGACTTTAATTACAATCACCCTGTATATGAGCTCTATTTCTGGTACACACTTTTCAGCAGCTGTAAAAAATAGTTCAAAATAATTTTAAAATTGGTAGTTAAAGCTGTATTCAATAAAAATGTTTTTTCTTCTTTTCTATTTGTTTTCCTTTTTGTCTATTTGTTTGACACAATTTAAAAAGCACTGATTTAATGTAACATTGGCACTTAGTTTAAATTAGCAACTGACCCGGAGAGAAAGAAGCCTCTCATGTTACAACGGACACAAATGTTGTAACAATCCGTCCATGCCGTGGCAACTGCAAACCACTTATCGCTGGACGCTTTGAATGGACCCTCCCTGGCTCACATTTTGCCTATGGTGAAGAATACCATCTGCAAATACAAAAAAGTTATTCATTAATCAAACAGCTCATTCAAGCTTATATAATCCTCATTCTATTCAGACATTCACAACCACGATGGATGTGCTACGCAGTAGGCTTGTGCAAATATTAACGTAATTGCAAATATAATTACAATTAACGGGCAACTCCAGTTAACGGAATGAAAAATTAACGGTTACTTTTAACAGTAGTGCTCGACGTCGACACTAGATGACTAAGAATAGGCATTTGTCATTGTAGATGAATTCAATTTCTTGGATAGGGAAGGTTTTTTGGGCAGTTGATTTCAACTGTTATTTAACAGTTGAAATCAACTGCTAAAAGCTAGCCTTGGCTCTAGGTGGAGTTCAAGTCTGTTCAACTCTTCGGATAGCAAGGATCTGTTATTAGTAGTTTATTTTAATGCATGTGAAAAAATTTAACTTTTTGAAAGGAGAAGATTACTCGGAGTAAAATTCTCGGATTTACGACTGCGTTATTTTTTTAACTTCACATAATTTTAGTATATTTAAAACTTAAAGCATTCTTATTGAACATTTCTATCTCTTGATAGTTATTATTTATGTATTTATTTTTTGGTACTTTTTGTATTTGATTATTTTTAACCAATTTTACATGATTAAATTATAAGAGTGAATTATTTACACATGAGATTGCACTAAACTCTTAACGCTATGATAGGTTGCGATGACATCATATAATTTAAGATTCATTACATAATTTTCAGAATGAAGCATAATTATTTATTTATTTTGATTACTGATTAAGTATATTAATTAAATTTTAATTTTTTATATTGCTATTTATTCATTCAGTGCAATCCTAAAATTCGAAGTAATTAATAATATTTGTTTTTAATAATAATAATTTAAAATACAGATCTCAAATAAAAAAGAAACTCCAAAATGATTATTTTAAATTAAAATTCTGTTCACAATGAGGTTTATTCATATTGTATAATTTTTTTATGATAACCTAGCTTGAAATATTGATGAAATTATTTTAACACACTTAATTGAAAAATCACTTTTTAATTTTAAGTATATTTAATTTTAATTGGGCTTTTAGGTACCAGACCGTTATTTTAAAGGTTTTTTTAAATGTCAAATAAAAGTATATTTAAAAATATCAAACTGTTTTAAATGTGATATTTATATTTTCCCTTTGTTTTGAACTTTTTATTTAGATGTTCAGCTTTTTTTTTATAAAACTATTATTCATTATTTTATTAATTAATCATTATTTGCATTAAAATCATTACTAACGTACATTTAAGGCAATGATTGCCAAAAAAAAAATGTATGATTTATGCAATTACCCGAAGCTTTTGAATACTTATAAATAGGATTACAAAATTGTTTTGAATGAATTTCATATATTAAGCAATGCTAATTATGTATACCAGAATAAAAATTGCATAACATTGTGCATAATATTATGCCAATAAAAAAAAAAACAGCAAAATAAGTGTGATCCATTGCTACATTTTGTTTTTAACATAAATGCAAACGATATTATTAACATTATTGAAATTTTATTTTTTCCTTGTTAGCAAATATTGAGTTTTTTTTTACAATTGTTTAGACTAATATTTCGTTTTTAAAAATTTTCTTGTTTATAGACTATTAATTTAAATTTAAGAAATATGTCGTGAATTACGTCTTTCCATCAATACAAATGAATTAGAAAAAAAAAGAAAAGTGAAACCAAAATGAAATACTTCTTCCTAAAGCGATATATTAGAATTTTTTTTTTTACATTAATCGTCTGCGTGATTAAAAGAGCAAAATATTTTCTGTTTAGGTTTCGTTTCTCGATGCCAATCTTCAGTACAGAATTCTAAAAAAATATTTTAATTGAAAACTATCAATTTTATAGTACAGTTTGTCTATTATAAAACACACACACACTTATATATAATAGAAATCTTCAGAAATTTTTTTTTATCTGGGGGATAATTTAAAGAATAACGCATCTAAAAATTTTTAATAGTGATTTAAGATAAGTTATTCCCTTTTTCAAAAATTTTGTTTTAGAATGTTCTTTATTTTAGTAAATTTAATAGCCAGTTACATTTTTCACTCTATTTGAAAAAATTATACCAAGTTCTTCTTGATATTAATAAATATTTTAACCCATTAAATCATTTTCGTTCTAATAAATTCTTACGCTTTTTAAGAATTAGGACAGCCAAATTTTTAACTCTAATACGGCTTTTTGGTTGGTTTAAGTTGATTTCGCTATTAAGAAAAAATATTTAATATAGGAAGAAAATTAATAAAATGTAAATCAGTTTGACTTTTTTGCAATGTATTTCGGCTAAAAAAATATTTTAAGTTAAGAAAGCAATTTATTTTAACCATGGATAATTTTTGGGGAAAAATATTTCCATAGGTTTTAAATTATTCAATCTTAGATTAAACTGATTCGAAAAACTTAAGGTCACACAAAAGCAAAGAAAAAATTTAGCTAAACGGTCTAATACCAGTGATCCCACTGTTATCAAGTTATCTTCCAAATTTGCTTGCCTTAACCCCGATGAAAGTCTTGGTCCAAGTGATGCAGACAACATACCTCCTGCTAAAATTGAAGACATTTAAAAAAATGTTGATAAATTACATCTGGACGAAAACAGTATGGACACAGATCTCACTAGTGACCACAATATTGCTTCTTCTTGTCCTGCACCCCATGCTACTAAATATGTTCCTCCAATTATAATTGACAACATACAAAATTCTACTGAAATTCTTAAGAACTTCAACCAGATTACAAATTCAAAGATTGAAGGACGCCTTTCTGGAGGAAAATTAAAAGTTTTTCCTACTACACCTGATGACTACAGATCCATACGGAAGCAAATTGATCACCTGAAACTTAAAAGCCATACATTTGAATTGCCCCAAGAAAAGCAACTTAAAGTTGTAATTCGCGGACTACCTTCAGATCTCAAAATTGATGTCATCCTGCAGGAACTCCAAATTCTCAACTTTCATCCTGAATTCATAACTCCACTTCGTAATCGTGCTGGTACCGGCAATCTACCTCTGTACCTAACAGTTCTACCAAAAAATGAACAAAACAAAAGAATTTTCGACCTATCCACCTTATATTACTTTAGGGTCAAAGTTGAACCACTCAGAAGAAAATCAGGACCCAGCCAATGCTATAAATGTCAAGAATTCTATCATCATAGCAAAATTGACCCTCGATGCCTCAAATGTGCTGGACCTCATGCCACCAAAGAATGCACCAAAAGGCCAGATGAAGCTCCCAAATGCGCCCTTTGTTCTGGAGAGCATACTGCAAATTTCTCGGGTTGTCCTAAAAACCCTGCTAATTTCACTCCTGCTCCACCCCCGAAGGTCAACGCTTGGACGGAGAGACTTAAAAAACAAGCACAACAAATGAAGCCTGAGAACTCCAACCAATTGTCTCTTTCCGCACATCAGAAGGCTTCTCCAACTCTACATCCTTCTTCAGATGACTTTCCAACTCTTCCTACCCAGGCCTCTCACCATACTACTTCTTCCAATACTCTGCAGGCTTCCACGGAAACGCCTCCAATTCCACTCATTCTGCAACAATTAGTCGGGGTACTTTCAAATCTTTCTGTTTTAATAACTGCTCTTCAAAATCAACCAGTCAATAACATTCAATAGATCGACCAATAATTCTATCTTATGCGTGACTTGGAACTCCAATAGTCTGAAAGGAAAAATTAATGAATTACAAAATTTTATATCTGAAAATAAACCTCATGTAATTGCTCTCCAAGAAACACATCTTCGGCCAGGCGATTCCTTCAAAATTCCAAATTATATCATATATCGCTCCGATCGTCTTACCCACAGAGGAGGAGGCACGGCTATCTGCATTCATAAAAATATTAATCATCATCAAATTCATTTTACTACAACCAGCTTTGAAAACTCTGCTATCGTTATTAATCTCAAGAATAACCTAAAAATTACTGTTGCTAGCATTTATCGCCCTCCAATTGGTAGATTCCTCACACAAGAACTTGATACAATAACGAACTCCAATCAACAAGTACTTCTACTTGGTGACTTCAATTCCAAGCATCCTCCTGCATGGAATAATGGACGCAGCAACATCAATGGTTCTATTCTCTTCGATTGGACAAATCTTAATGCATTCAATGTTATTGCTCCTAATGATCCCACATATTTCTGCCTTCACAATCCTTGTAATAGTACTCTTGACATCGCATTTCTTAAAAATTTAAACGCCGGACCTGCTTCTTCTATCAACGATCTTTTCCAGTGATCATAATCCTGTGATAGTTGAAGTCTCTCATAATTCATTTACGCCCTTCCTCAATAACATAATCACAACTACCAATTGGAATATTTTTACTAAAATTCTCTCTCAAAGCATTCCTGGTAATTCAGTCATCTCCAATATTCAAGATATTGACAAAATAATTGATAAATTTAACTATGCTGTTGCTTCTGCTATCAACCTTGCTAGGAAATCTAAAGAACTCAGTACACCAAACCAAAAACTTCCGACTGAAATCACCTCTAAAATTGCGGGAAAAAACAGAATTCGAAAATTATGGCAAGATACCAGGTTTCCTCCGTTCAAGCAATCCGTCAACAAGCTTCAAAAAGAAATAAAGCAAATGATTCACAAATTAAAAAATGACAGATGGAATGAATTTTTATTAGGCCTAAATCCAGAAGATAATTCTCTCTCCAAAATTAACAAACATTTTACCAAAAAATATCCCAAAATTCCTCCACTGGTTGGATCCTCAGGTCTTATATTCTCATCTTCTGATAAAGGAAACTCTTTTGCTGAAAACCTTGAACTCTCCTTTCAAGAAAACACTG
>BPLQ01015106.1:0-81001 GCA_021605075.1 Caerostris darwini | reverse complement strand
TATATATATATATGTATATATATATATGTATATATATATATGTATATATATATATGTATATTTGTTCAATTTCTATTATTTTAAGAATTTGTGTGTGTTGTTATAATGAAAATATTTCATAATGGGAAATTATTTTCATACATTTAAATGAAACCTTATAATGATTTATTTATTATCTATAACGATTGTAACGTCTCGGTTTATAATAGGTTTATAATGGCTTCAAAACGATTTTCATGGGAACACTTTAAATTTTATATACATCTATACCGAATATACATCTATACCGAACTCTATTTACGAAAAGGAAAATTAAAAATAATTTGATTCCCAAGTGTAGGTCACGGAGATACGACGAGGAGAACTCATTGGTGTTTCGGATCCAGACGTTTTAGGGGAACTACCGTATTGTATGGGAGAAAACCCTGAAAACTCCCACCATGTAGTCCGACTCACGAGGCTAAACATCCCAAACGTCATCTAGTCTCCACGTGTTTTGAAACATTGTTTACAACAAAGCCGTCAGCGGAGGGATAATGCTCACCAGGCTTCATTTTGTTTGTCGCTCTACGGTCATTTTGTGCACACTATAGGCTAATTAGACCGGGACCTACAGTTTAAAGTGGATTTCGAACTACTCACATATATCCTTGCCACCGCCTGGATTCGGACCTGAAGCCTATGGTACCAAAGACTAGAGCTCTAGCCAATTGACCATCATGCCGCTCTAATGCTCACCAGCAGCTCACGCTGCCACTGAGCCACGAGTCGGGTTAATATATTATGTTTGTAATTATTTAAACATTATAGTTTGGAAGATTATGAAACGTGAGCTCTGAAAATGATGTTTATCCGGAGAATAATAGAATTATTTTTTAGACGAACAAAGACAAAAATGAAATGACATTCTTGCCAAAAAAATAACAATTTTTTTTTTTTTTTTTATGCAAAAATATACGGTGCCTGTTTTTTATATATTAAAACAAAATGAATATTCAAGTTGGACTGTTGAAGCCATGATAGCCAATTTTACCATTTTAACTTAACATATTGAGTTGAATGAAAATTCGTGTATATATTATGTTTTTGTATTAAGCGGGTTCACACGGTAATAAGAGTCGAGTAGATTCAACCCTGAGACGAACCCATATCTCTGTCTGATAGCGAAAAACAACTCACGTTATCTCTGGCTGACCCGTGAGATTTATCACACTTTTACAAAATATATATATTTTTTTATAATGGCCAAAGTAGTGAAAACCAATGTATTAAAAAAATACAATTTGTTTATAGTTCATCTAAATTAAGGTAAAAAATAATATATATATATATACTATTTCTTCAATGCAGAAATATATCAGTTTTATATTAATATGATGATTATTATAGATTCGGTAGTGTAATCTGTGGTTAAATAATTGCTTCTAAAAAAGTTAATTCATTTAACATCGATGCAATGTTTACAGAATGAATCACTTGGGTCCATATACTTTAAAATTAATCTGTACATTCGGTAATTTGTAAATATTATTTTATAAAATAATAAAAAATGTACCATAAAATTTATGTTCTAGTTAAAAAAATTTCATTACACTTGCTAAAAATCTCTCGCTACTGTTTATGCTACATTTGATAAAATGTTACAATGTTTTTATCATGTTAAGTTCTATTAATTATAATGCAATATTTCAGCATTATCTCAAGTATTCATTGAATAACATAAATGATGCACTTTTTTTATTCTGTATCGTAATTCAACCAATTTTGCTACAATGGTCCTTTTGAAAATATAATTGCCTGTATTTACATATGCTGTTTCACCCCCTGTTCTTGCAAATTGCAATGATAATTCTTGAAAATTTATTTTTAAAACACATTCGATCGTGTGTTACCCGTGACAATTAAGTAACAAATTTTAAGTAAGTAAGTTGCTATAATAAAAATATCTTAAACCAATATTTTCCTATTATATTTTTACATGTGACGTGCCCATAGATTATTTCTTGCGAAATATACATGCATACAAACTTCCAAGAATTTTTCCATAAAAATATTATCAAAATGACCAGTTTTTTAAACTGTTCTAGTAAAATGTATAATAATAATATAAAAATACCTTATCAAAAAAGTGTTCGTTCAACTACACTTTTCAGGGTATTTCGAGTGAGTTATTTATTATATTATTTCGAGTGAGGAATTATTTATTTTGGATTCTAACTTTTAACGAAAAGAAACAACAACTCAACTTTATTAAGCTACAAATTTTGCTTTTTGATTTCTTTCTTTATAAAACATATTGGCAGATTGTTAAACAAAGAAGGTTTTCTTGGATCTAAGGGTGGTTATTTGGCAATGTATAAGCAATTTATGTTGCACAAGCATTTTATGTTGGATTCTAGTTATGTTGAATTTTAGAAATTCGTACAAATAAGCACTTTTCCAAATTTACACGATTTGACTGTCAGATAGTGTTGTAGGTTTGAATCAACATACGTTTGTGAACGAATGTTTTCTATTATAAGCATAATAAAATCAACACGTTTGTGAACGACTGTTTTCTATTATAAACATAATAAAATCAAAATATCGTTCAAGATTAATTGATATGCACCTGAAACATCTACTTTTGTTAGCATCTTTTAAGAACAACTCTTTATGTAGATGAGTTGATAAAAATAACTACAAATTCAAAAGCCCATTCAATAAATACTGAGTTTAATAATTATTTAGGATTAAAGGCTTCAAGTAATTCATTTTTATTTTATGCATTTAAAAAATGTTTATTAACAATAAAACCCAAGTTTGTACTTTTGTTTTATTTATATATTTTTTAAATCTCCACTATACAGACTAACATGAAAAAAAAGTTTTATTTACTATTTGCATAATAATTCCATAACTAGCATATAAATAACATTTTTTCACCTTTTTATAAATTTTAGTATGTTGGAAAATGTGAAAGTGGCATGCAAATTTTTTTTTTCAAACAGTGGCACTCCTTCCAAAAAGGTTTGGCCATCTTTGTCCTATAATAAGCAACTCTGGTAGCTTAAATACAGTGTGCTGCAATGCGTAGTGCAGATCATTAATTTTTCTCAAATCAAAATCAAAATCTTTTTCTCAAATCAATATTAATACAAATTATTTACAATTATTTATTTTTACAAATTATTTACAATTATTTATTTTTACAAATTGTTTACAATTATTTATTTTTACAAATTATTTACAATTATTTATTTTTACAAATTATTTACAATTATTTATTTTTACAAATTATTTACAATTATTCAGTAGGCTGTACATAAAATTTCAATGTACAATATATATATATATACACAATGTATGGACATGCTGCTCGGATGATGATGATGCTTGACATGCTGCAATTGCCCGCCTGGCCATGTAAGATACTGCCACTTGATTATCAAATACTGAACAAAAAAGGACACCAAAAATTGATAACTGATATTTAAGATATAAAGCAGGGGAAAAAATTCAATAGGGGCAATTGAAATGTTATCATAAAAATTAAAAACAATAATTTTTAATCAATATATTTTTCCCCCTTTACATCACAAAATACACTAGTATGCAAAATTTATTCAACAATTTCATAGTTGTAGGTTGAAAAATGCATTCAATGCTTAAGGTTTTCTGCGCCTGGCACAGTGAAGAGACGACTCAGTAGAAAAGTGATGCGTATGCAAACATCAGAGGGAACGCGTGGAATGCACGTGTTCGGTGCCAAGGCAATTTAAATAAGAGGATGCATTTCCAGACATTTCCTGCAAGTGAATGTGAAATCGTATGTTTCTAATGGCTACAAGAAACCACCAGTATGCCTTCACACGTGGTAAGAATTATCGATAAGTCTGTAGCTTAACGAGAGTTCGGAATGGATGAAATATCAGAGGTAGTTTCTTCAGATTGGAGAGCCTTCCAAGTGACAGCTGTAAGAAAGGTTGGTGGTGGGTAGAGGAAAACAATGGCAAGTGATGATCGGTATATCTTGTACTGCAGGTGAAAAGAAACTGGAACCAGACATCGGGCGATATCGTTCAGCAGCTGCGTACGATATCATAAATAGCAGCTCACCGGCGCCATCGTTTACAGGTGTGTCAAGAACACAGAGACTGGACATCTCATCAATGGAGTTACGTTCTGTTTATTGATGAGAGTCGTTTCAGTCTGAGCAACTATTCTCAGCACCAGTTGATATGGAAGGAGGTAGGAACACAGATTCATCTGATGAACATCAGGAAAAGGAAGTCCTGGAGTGCTTGTATGGGGAGGCAATAAGTTAAATGACGGACGATCGGAGCTCTATATTTGTGACAGCGGCTCACTTACAGGAGATCATTATTGTATTGAAATTATCTTCCCACACGTGCGTCATTTCCGAGATTCCATTTATTCAGATTTTATGTTTTGTGGTCGACAATGCACGTTCACACAGGATCTCTGTTATTGAAAAGCTTCTAGAAAGTCCGTATATCTGCAGAATGAATTGGTCATCGTACTCCCTTGATTTAAATACCGTCGAACATTTGACGACCGTCGTCGACGTCCTTTGGGGAGATGCCTGGCAGCAAGATCCGATCCTGCCCACCCGAGAAACAGATGATACCAGATAGCTAAAACAGATGATCCTTGAAGAAAGGCAACTCTTCTTGAAGTAAGAACTGCTGGATAACTGAATTGTATTGAGAATGAACAGACGGTGTCACGCACTCATTACTGTTAGGGAATCACTTACTAAGAGACTTTGGCTTGTAGTTCTTCCTCATGGCCAGACAATGCTTATTAAAGTCATTCTGTTAATAAATCCTTTTTCTCTGCTTTGTCACAAAATGTATGCATATTCATTTTCCGGCTACAATATTTTTTTCATACTATAAGTACTGTATTGTGCCTCTGTAGCATGAATTTCATGTCTCCCTCTTGATTTCTTTTTAATTATGTCAAAATCAGAAAAGCTGTCAAGTTTTGCACACTAGTTTATTTCCCTGCTTTACACATTTATAATATTTCAATAAATTAAAACAATTGTTATTTTTTAGTTTTATAGAAAATTTGTCATTAAATTAAAAAGAAAGTTATTTTTTTAGTTTCATTGAAAATGTATCAATAAATTTAAAGTTTAAACAGTTCTTTTTCGTACATTATAAATGAAAATTTAAAATTTTAGCTGATCACATCTGTGGCAAACTTTTTCCCTGCTATATTTAAAATTATAATAGTTTTCAATTTCATTTTTTTTATATTTCTTTTCAAACATGGTTCCAACTAAATTAATAAAAATTAGCCTTTTAATTTAAAGCCAGAAAATTTCTTTAAAAAGAAAAGGTCGTAATATGATGATAATTAAAAGTTTGTTCTTATCTTATCCTCTTTTTTATTTAAGACAACCGAATTAAATGTAAAACTCAATTTACACAAAACAATTGTTTTTTTAAGTCGTCTCATCTCTTTTAATAAAATTTTTCATTAAATAAAAAAAATAGTTATATTACTGCAATACTATTACTTATTACTGCAATATTTTAAAAGTATAATAATTTTCAATTTCGCATTTTAATTTATTGATTTCATATGAAAAATTATTTTGCTTAAAATTTTGATAAAGATCGTTGTGTGTAGGAATTTGAATACATGTGAGATCTATTGACAACTTTAACTTAATAAACCTTTTAACGAATGTCTGATGTACATAAGAATACGAGACATAATAATAAGTTCACAATTTCTACGAAAAAAATGCATAAAATCTTATCCAGTAGATTTGAAATGAAGAGCACCAAGAATAATCTAGAAATTGACAGCTAAAAAGTTGAATTATAAAAATCAGTACAATATTTAATTTTTCTGTGGGAATTTTTTAATCAAAAAATTACATTTTACACATTACCTTTACCTTACTAATTTTATAAGGATTAGGTAACATAAGGAGTTATTTTTCTTCTACCTTATGTCTAACTAAAAATTCACCACTTAAAAATTTCATGGTATTTTTTATCAGTGTTATTAAAAATAAAAATTAGTACGAAAGATAAAGTTGAATTATAAAGTTTATGTATGTCGTTCTACGGTCATCTTTTGCACACTTTAGTCAAAACAGACGGGGACCTACAGTTTAACGTGGATTCCGAACCACCAACAAACATCCATGCCACTGCCAGGATGCGAACCTGAAGATTTCAGTACCAAAGGCCAGAGCGTTAGCCAGTTGGCCATCAGGCTCCTATAAAGTGTTAGGACATTCTTCTAGGAAAAGCCACAATATTCTCCCTTCTTCAATAAATAATTCTTAGATAGTGGAATTATAACTATGGGGGATTGTATATCCATTGGAACTGAAACAGATGTTGATTATAGAATGGGCATTTTACCCTCCACATTAAGATAAACATTTGTACCAACACAACTCTTTCGATAGTTTTTTTAAAAATTATTTTTAAATAACTATGAGGGATCAATGATAGATTATGTATAGATATTTATGTTTTCAATTCTTTAAAAAAATATATATCCACCTGAGGCATAGGATAGCATTTAAGATGAGGCCTATGCTGACAGCTGTAAATTGAGTGTACATCACAAAATTCAATACGAATATCATCGTCAAGTAAAGTACTATGGATATGGAAAAGTAAGAGTAAACAAGCATAAATGTCCATCTGGTTCCCTACCTGAGAAAGTGGAGTCAAAGGACTTTAAAATAGTACAACTTTGTGCATGTTGCATTTGCTAACTTTGAACAACTTTTTTAATTGCAGAAGAAATAAAATACCTTCGTCTAAAGGAAAGAGATGTAAAATTTGAAAACACAGTTCTTAATGTCACGCCGATTGGTGGCACAGAAAAAGGAACAGGAGTAGAAATCCTCAAGTAAATATCGAAGTTGAAAGACATTTAATCCAAACTAAATTATTTGCTTTTCAAACAGCGAAAAAAAATAGAACTCTTTAAGGAACTAACTGACAAAGCTAGAGTTACTTTGCATGCTGCAAACAACAAGTAGTGTTTCACCAATAATTTTAAGAGAAGTTTTGAATTCACTGAAGATACATTCGAAACTTTAGAGGTACTTAAAGTGGATGTTGATATAAGATCAATGCATTTGAGAAGATCTTTCCACAGAATAGAGTACACAATTCAATAATTTACTAGAAAGTTTTCGGACACATTTGAACCAGGGGAAGAAGCAACTCCCAAGATTCAGCACAACAATAATACAGAAAACAACCTTCCTGTTTCACTATCACCATATCATATGACAACATTTAAGAAAAAGAACTTTATAAACTTCTCGTTAATGGTATTATAGAAGAATGCGAATCATCATATGCTTTACCGTTTTCATACGTTTCAATTCCGAAACTTATTAAAACAACACATTTGTGCATCGATTATTGGAAATTGAATGCGATTCCATATACTAACAACTGTCTCTTCCCAAGAATGGACGATTTCTTGCATGATGCAAAACGTATCTCTTGTATGTCTACAAGTGACTTACTACTAATCAGGCTACTACTTATAAAGAACATCATTCCAACTAAAAAGCTATTTTCGAAAAACCTATAACAGTCTAAATTCGAATAAAAAAATCCGTAACTGTGTCAAATACTTGGGACACTATGTAACAGAATCTTGACTATCAACAAGTCCACAACTGACTTACTATTAATCAAGCTACAACTTATAAAGAACATTGTTCCAACTAAAAAGCTATTTTCGAACAACCTATAACAGTCTAAATTCGAATCGAAAAATCCGTAACTGTGTCAAATACCTGAGACACTATATAACAGAATCTTGACTACCGATAACTCCCACCACTACTACCAAGTCCACAACTGACTTACTATTAATCAAGCTACTACTTATAAAAAACATTGTTCCAACTAAAAAGCTATTTTCGAACAACCTAAAATAGTCTAAACTCGAATCGAAAAATCCGTAACTGTGTCAAATACCTGGGACACTATATAACAAAATTATAAAAACAATACTTTTCAAAAAGCTTTCATATTTAAAAAGTTTCAAACAATTAATTGGAAGAAGATAGAGAAATCAGTGTAAACACTAATATTAAAATTAGTGAAATCAGTAAGCTTAAAGCTGAAGGCAATAACTAATACTACAGCAAGTCAAAGCAAGAATTGAAAGAGGAATTCTCACATCTCAGCCAGATTATAGCAGAGACTGCAACATATAAAATATTCACTGAAAACGCAGATAAAATTTATTCAGGGAGAGGAACAAGGAAGTCAAATGTCGGAGAGAGTTTAGTTAAAATACCGCAGAGAAAAAAATTCCTCTGGAGCCCCAATAAAAAAAAGAAATGAAAAGAGATGAAAATATGATTGGAAAAAGATGAAATGCGATAAATACAATTGATCTCAACATCATTCCAACTGATACATTATAATCAGGAAATGTTTGAGAAAAACAAAGTGCTAAAAAAACAAAACAGGGATGCACAGAATTCTGAAATCAGTGTGCTGCATTTTATTACACTAACTAATCTAAATGATACAGGGAGTAAAAAAATTTTTTAATTATCTTTTCATTCGTATATATAAACAATCTAATGAAAAATAAGTTCAGATAGGTTCCCACCGTCCCGCCTAGGCAACCGGTTCATCTAATGAAAAATAAATATGATATAATAAAAATTAAGTAAAAATTTTGTTATGCATGATATAGAATAAATGTTTTAATTATGTTAAATAAATGTTAAGGTCAATTTTTTCAGTAGCCAATAACTAAAATGATTAGTCAAATGATTTCTATTTATTGATTTTTTTTTTCAAACTCATATCTGAAAATGTTTGTTTACATGTTCATGCAAATAGGCTCTTGCATTAAATACATTATCTAGCAACGACCAACACTGTAAAGCAAAACGTAGAAATGGAATACATTTTTGGCAATCTCATACATAAAAGCCTTTCTAATAACTTATAGCCTGAAAGCCAACTGAATTAAAGATTCTTGTTGTTAGCATAATAAATAAATAAAATAAAATAAGTAAAGACTATTGCATCCAGGCTAGCACATAAATCACAAAAGTTCTAATATTTTAGTTTCAAGAGATAACTGCCATACCTTTACGTGCTGTATTGGAGAAAAATCGGGAAAACACCCATCAGACTATAAAAGCGAGATGCTTTTACACATATTGTCTCAATCGTCATCGATTTTTCTCGTTTCTGAAAGCAATAACTACTAAAATGCTGCTACCAAAATCAAACCTCGGCTCTCCTGTAAAGCCAGCTAAGCACGTCTTTACTAGGCCACAGTTGGGAATTGAAAGGTACTTTTCTTATAGTTGTCTATAACATCTCCTTCTACAATTGTTACAAGCTCGCCTATAGTTTAAACCATACACTTCCAAACTTGTTGACCAAGACCATCACACAAATTTTAAATCAGCGAAAAAAATGGATAAAGAATAGGCCAAGGAAGTAGGAAGGAGACAGGAGATAGTTCTGTGAACTCTTTGCTAAATGTGGTAAAACAATATCCTACTTAAAGATGCCTCCTGGAATCCCTGTCATAAAATAAGCAGCACATACGCCTAAAAAATGCCATCTGCATCTGGCCTCTCATGGTGTCGTATGCAATGACACTCCAAACGATAGAACCAGGATTGGAAATCATTCCAAAAAGTAGACAGCATTGAAGTGTTCCACTACGGAATTTGAAATCATATTTCAAAACCCAAATCGCCTTCTAATTCGTCGATAAAAATTACCTGTCTCTCCACCATTTCAAACAAAGATGATGGTAGAGGGATGTCAAGGGCATAGGCACATAATAGGCCCTGTGAAGATGAATAAAAAGACGCCTCACAACGCTATGGACAGATGAAAAGACTAAAAATTGTGACGCCTATTTGGCGATGCTAGATAATGGTGCGGGACGCTACGTGCATGCTTAGAGCATTAAACGTTTTTCTTGCATAAGGAGTTTCCTGTCTGTGAACCTACTCTCGTCCACTGGTCCCAACGCCTCCTCAAAGTAATCTCAAAACGGTCAAAATTGTGGGCAGCTTGCTGATCTGACTTCCATCATCCCAATGATTCTCTTCCTCTCAAATTGTGACAGGATTGTTGATATTTGCTTCAATCGCAGAATAAGGGCATCTTTGGTGATTAAGCAACTTCTCTGTAACTATTAAACTGTATCCTTAGAAAGACTATTTATGAACTAAGGAGAACGCTGCTGGGCGTAGGCCACAATCATGCTGTAATTTTAATCATTTGCTTACGATTTCGACACAACATTTCATGCCATGCCAAGTTTCTTAAAGGTACAACAAATCATTTGTGGGGTTATTTTATGGTAATGAATGCAAATTAAAAATCATTAACTTTTTTCTCTAATATTTAAAAGTATTTTTTTTAAATAAACTTAACTTCTTTCCACGTTTTTTTTTTCTATTTTTTCGAAATTGGAAATTTTTCTAAAAAAAATTACTTCAAATATGACTTTTGAAAACAAAATTGAAGTACAGTAAATCAGACCAATAAGATATTCATCAAATGGCCTGATACATTCCTGGTGCAATGGAAAGATCAGACTTTAACCAACGGTCAACATTCAGTAAATAAATGGTGGCAAAAAGCAACGGTCTGATATATTCAGTTCATGATCTGTGCATCCCTGGTATGAATAAAATGTTCTAGAAAAGTTTTTCACTTTGAAAGGAGAAATGAAAATGAAATAAATTAGAAACTTTCTAAATGGGAAAAAAAATTCCTATTCATTTTTCCGGATTGATTACCTTTACACTTTCTTTACTTGTAGAAATCTATAAGAGAGTGACAGCCCAAATTTTCATAAAAAAACATAAATCCAATATCCCTTGGAAAAAAAGGCACATATAAGAGACCCTCAACTGTGTTTGTATAATTTTCGCATGCGGACATTTATAGTGGATCAGCTATTTACTGGCGGGTTGCTCGGGTATATATTTTCCTATAGTTTATCACACAGCAAAATGTAATGTGACAAGAGAATGAATGCAATGTAAAACTGATTTACCTCTCACCTTACGTTTCCTTGGACATTAAATTAGGAAGCACTTACAGAATCAACCAAAAAGCGAACTAAAACTATCAACATTCGCTGAATCGGGAAAAACTGCAATTACACTATTAAAAAAAAAAAACCTTACCTCCTTGATCCCCTCTAAAAAAGAAAAAAAAATTAAAAGAGTTATGTTGGTACAAATGTCTATCTTCCCAATGAATGTCCCTCAGTAAGAGGTATAGTCAATTAGAATAACCTGACCTGCCCGAAGACACACGGAATATGAATAACCAAGCCGCCACGCCCGCCCCCCCCCCGCCCCGGCACAGGAAAGGCACCGCCTTATCGGCTACCTGGCGTACCGATTGCAGAGTACCAATGGGGATATACCCCTTAACCTCCTCATCTTAATTCATAAATATGATTTTAATTTTAACTGATACCAGGATAGGATAACTATAACAATGCAGTACCCCCTTGCAATTGGATGCCCCAACAGGGCTTTCTATATTCCCCAAGGGACAACGAACACGTTATTTAGCGTGGCGTGGAACCCGCATAAAGCGAGCGTCCCCACAGGGGGATGGTGAACCTCTTAGCCGTCTTAAGGACATTACCGGGGAGCACCACCATACTCAACATTAGATTACCTAACCATTGTTGAGAGTCAAGTGCCCCTATTCTACAATCAACATTTTCAATGGATACACATCTTCCCAAAGCATCCCACACGTTATAACACATCACTCAATAAGTCTCCTGTCTGATACATATATGGCAACACCGTTGAGAGACCCATATGATTTCTGGATAGCAGCATCCTTCAAACGAAACATGTCAAAATTTCATGACATTCTGATAATTAGTTTACAGGTTACAGTGGTTTTAGTGAACTCCCAAGTTTTGCAATTTTCAAAACCATGGATAAAAAAGAATTTCGTATGTTAATTAAACATTGTCTTTTGATTGGAAAAAGAACTGTTGAAACCAAGCAGTGGCTTCATAAGAGTTATGGAGACTCTGCATCAGAGAAATCAACTATTATTGACTGATATGCTGAATTTAAATGCGGTCGTACAAACACCAATGATACCGAAAGCTCTGCTCAGCCCAAATAAGCAGTTGTTCCCTGAAACATAAAATAAGTCCGCAAAATCGTTTTAAAGATCTTTAAGTGAAAGTTGTGGGAGATAACTGACACCTTAAGGATATCAGAAGGTAGTGTGTTTACAATTTTATGCGAAAATTTGAGCATGCTTAAGTTGCTTTCGAAGTGGGTGTGTAGGTTTGCTCACACAGGACCAAAAACAAAATGCGTCAATGATTCAGGGCGCTGTTTGGAGCTGTTCAAGCGAGATAAAAAAAAAGGATCTATTACGTCTATATGTGACAATGGATGAAACATGGATAACTACTACACATCTCAATCAAAATAATAGTCAGCTGAGTGGACAGTAGCCGGTGCAAGTCGTCCGAAAACTCTCATTTTGGACACACACGACATTTTTTTCAATGACTATCTTGAGAAATATAAAGTTATCAATACCGAATATTACATGGCATTATTGGATCGATTGAGTGTAAAGTACTGTTTCACCAAGACAATGCCCCGTGTCATAAGTAGATGAAAACTATGGTTAAAATAAATGAATTACGCTTCGAATTGTTTTCCCACCCACAGTACTCTCCAGATCTAGCCCCCAACTATCGGCTTTTTGTAGACATAAGAAAGATGCTCCAGGGCAAGAAATTTGGCTCAAATGAAAAGGTGATTGCCACAACCTAGGCCTCTTTTGGGAACAAAGACAAATCGCTCTACAAAAAAGGTATCGAAAAGATAAACAGGGGATTGGAATGAATGAATTACTCATGAAGGAGAGCAAGTTGACAAATAGAGTCGAATTTCTAAAAAAAAAATTTGTCTTTCTCAGCTAGACCGGGTACTTATTGAGTGATGTGCTACAACATTTAAATTGGAAGAATATGGTGGCCAATCCATTGAAATGGTATCTTTACTTTCTAGAGCTACCTACATATTCTTCAACAGTGCAAATGTTTTGGCCTGCCGTTATGTTATCGTCCATAGAAATAAAGTGTGCACTAATGACACCTTGGAATAGACGTTCGTGCAAAATTACGTTAACAAATACTTGTAGATTTTTAAAAAAAAACTTTGAAAATTATATTTATAAGTAATTTTAAACATAAAAATATGAAATCATAGACAACAAACTGGGCATTGAAGAATTGTAGCATAATATTTAAATAACTATAATGAATCAAAAATAATTATTGACTATAAATGCTAAAACCAATTATTTTGAAAAGAAGAAAGCCATACTTAAAAGTGTGCACTGTCTTATATATTGTAAATTGAATTTGTTAATTTCCAAATTAGCTTTTTATATTTATTGATATTTTATTTTGGACAAGGATTTTTCTATTAATAGTTAAATATATCCCTTTAAATTGAGTTTATTGCATTTGGGATAAAGTTATTTTCTTTTCTTAAAATAAGAACTCGATTTTCCTGCTTTCAAAAATTGCTTACTTTTATTTATAATATTGCATAGTTTACAAAATTCCCACAGAAAAATGAAATATTACCTTGTTGGTTACAATTCCATCTTTCAGCTGTCAATTTCATGGTCATCCTGGGATTTCTGCATTATTTTTTTGTAGAAATTTTTAAAATTACGCTTTCTACTTGTTTGCACATCAGGCACTCATTAAGAACTTTATGAAGTTGTCAATAGATCTCTCATCTCTATCTCTCAGTTCATCTCTTCATAAATCTTGACCGACAAACAGTACAAACGCCCACAATGAAATGATTGTGATCTTTATACACATTGTCTTGAGTATAACTGCATAACTAAAATAATATTAAAAATCAATAATCTTTTTTTTCTTCTAATTTCAAAAAGACAACAAATTTATATTAAAGTGATATAAGATTAAATAAATATTTTAACAAATATAAAATTGGGAAAATTTAACATTACAAAAAAAAGTAGGTGAATTAAATTTTTTTTTTGATACTTCTGTTATATTACATTTATTATCCATATAAGATTTACATAAGATTTTAACAATATTTTTAAATGCTTTTGTTATTTTAAAATATTGGAATTTTTTTTTTATAACATTACTAAACAGGATGATTAATACAGAATTGAAGAATTATGGCGATGTTAGCATATTTGTAAATAGCATTTTCTTATGAAATCAATAATTGTAATAATTTTGTCGTGAGATTGCAATAAGACAGTCATATTAAAGTTCTAGAAGTACAATTATAGCTTGTCATTTCCAACAGAAGTGTTTTGTTGGAAGAAAAGTGTTTTCCCTATATATATATATAACTACATGACTTCAAAAGTAAAAGCAATTTTAGAAAAAATTATGAAATAATTGTAAAAGTCTATGACATTAATGATACAATCAAAATCTACTTTTAACTAATGTCTAACTTTTCTCCAACAAAAAGAGATGAGTCACTTAAATGCTTAAAAAGATTCATTATCTTGCTCATATATGTCTCTAATTAAAAAAAGGCCAATAAAAATATAGCAGAATTAATTAAAGAATATTAACTCAAATTAACTATTTAATTAAAGTTTCTCTTATTATTTTAAAAAATGAAATTTGCCACAGATGTTAGATAAGTTGAAAAAATATTGATTTTGGCAAAAAATATATTTGCATTCTAAAAGCTGTATTTTTAAATTTAAATTTCACAAAATCAACTGTGAAAATAAAAATGTGTCCTTATATAAAAATATCAGTAATTTTTAGTGCTAATTTTTTTTTTTGTCCAACTAGTATATCAGTTTAGATGGACCAGGCAAGGCAAATAGGGTTCAGGCGACGGCGGCAGCAGCAGCTCCTAGAGGTGTGGAAAAAATCAAATTCAGTTTCGCTTTCATTATAAGCACATGCTGTATTAACGAAAAATTTCCAAACTGTAGGCTTCGAGCAACATGAATGTGTTGCACCTGATACCATCTGTAAAAACAAGGCTACTTCATGGTTTTATTTTACTCAGAAAATTATAGGTATTGTTTTTAAGAGAGCAGTTTTTCATTTTCTTGATCAATATTTTTCTTGTTCCTGACACTTTTAATGTTTCTCATTGGTTTATATACTTTTTTATTAAATCTTTTCCACATATTTTAGACTTACATTCCTATTGATTTATTTAAATTTCTTACACGAGCTAATAATTAATGTAAAATTTTTCTGAAAGAAGAGATAAAATTATTTCGAAGTGAAAAGGAGATTTTTCAAGAAAAGAAATTATTCAGAATTCTACAGTTTTTAATTCTTTTATGTTTGCTGTTATTCATTTTGTTCTTACATTAAATTCTAAATTTCATGGATAATCTGTATATCGGCAGTGCCAATTATTTTTTATTATTATTTTGATGTTTTTCAATATGAATTAACATAATACAAAAATATTTCGGTTATGTACAACATTTATTTGCCAATCATTGAATTTGTAGCAAAATAAACTCCCATTATCAATTACAACTGTTTTAAAAAGTCAAATGGAAAGATTGCAGTACTAGTAATGATTTTACATTTCTTTTGGAAAAATGCTTTGCTTTTTAAAAAATAATTTCTTCACTTATAATAAATCTCTCTTGATTCATTTTAGTATTTATAAGTAGCATTTAATTATGTAATACTACAATTATTGGTTTAATTTAGTATTATAAGTAGCATTTAATTATGTAATACTACAATTATTGGTTCATTTTAGTATTATAAGTAGCATTTAATTATGTAATACTACAATTATTGGTTTATTTTAGTATTATAAGTAGCATTTAATTATGTAATACTACAATTATTGGTTTATTTTAATAAAACATGAAAGTTGCAAAGCAGCTTTTATTATAAGATATCACTTGATCCTTACCTAATCAGAGGATTATGTCCGCCCGCTGATAGAGGGCGGACTTTACGTCATACTTAGTGACCACCTTACGCCTGTCACGCTTAGTCACCAAGCGTGCGGTGGCCCACAAGCTATTCAGATACTCCTCCATTAGGAGACTGCTCTGCATTGGCACTTGACTGGAGAGAACTGAGCCGTGGTAATCTCGGCGCAATTCCTCTACCACCTCCTCAAAAAGTCCCCTGCTCAGGGTCAGGTCTCTCTGAAATGGACAAAAAAAAAATTTATTAGATATAATGGAGTAGTTCTCAAATTTAAATTACATATATACTTATTTTATTTTAGTTGCTCTGAATTTCCAAACATTTTTCTCTCATATTTTTTTATATATAACGCTGTATTAAACTAGGTGGTTTGTTAGGAATCAGGACCGAATATTTAAACATAAAGAAATCACATTTACATGAATATTGGATTAAACTGATAGTAACTGATGATGCAGCAGTTTTTTCAAGGAAATATGTTAAATATATTTGCTCAACTCAGAACTAATTTACAAGATAATTAACAGATATATTATATACATCATTAGATTACAAATGTGTAAATTAAAGGTAATTTCTGGATTATAAACCATTTGGGAATTCAGTAGTGATAAAAAAATAATAAAATTCACATATCTCAATTTTTTTCAATAAGTACTAATGCAAAATCCACTTTTGTTTTTAAAAGAGCTTCAAAAGCTTGCTCTTATGCAGGAAAAGAAATTATGGTAACTTCAAAGGTCAAATGTTCAAAAGCAGATGTTTCAAGAATATTGAACTGAAATTGTAAATTTCAAAACTTTATTTTAAAACACATGCTCATCAGATTTAAATATTTTTTTTTTATCTTGACAGATGCATTTTATTTATACCATGTTAATATATAGTAAACGATTGATGAATTGTTACCATTATTTGTCACAATTCTAGAATTAAGTCTAAAAATTGTTTAAATAATTTATTCACATAATGTATTGTCATTCAAATTTTTATATTAGCACTATGCCATCCGAATTCCTTAATGTGAAAAGGCTTGCAAGTTTAGATATTACAAAAATTCATTTTGAAGAAATAGAACACTTACCGGTCGACCAGGTCTCCTAACAGGGGCAGGCTTCTGCAATAATCTATATAAAAAAAAACAGCATATGTTTGATAACATTCCAAATATTAATCTAATGAAAACATCTTTTTAAGTTAAATTTGAACATAATATTAATCAAAATATTTAAGTCAGCTATTTTTAAAGTTAAATTAGTAATATTAAATGTAAAGACACGAGACTATTTAAAATAGAGACTTTTAAACAGTGAATACTACAGAATTAAAAAAAAACCAAACAAACATGTTTTTTATGTCCATAAACTTAGCAAAATTACTCATAATTAATTTTGACAACAGTTCGTAATTGCTAATAGAGACTTTTAAAAAACAAATTATTATCCAAGTAAAAAAAAATACTCACCAGTTGGCTGGCTTGGGTGGTGCAGGGGCTGGGGATGGAAGTCGGGCGGCCTTAAAAAAATAAAAGCAATCATTAATACAAAAAATAAAATAAAATAATGACATAAAAGCGTTTTAACAATATGTACATGGTACAATAATAAACTTATGATTGAATATTAAACATTTTGCTATGGTTCAAATATTTACAATATAATTTTTCACAAAGAGATTCTTGAACCATTTACCAAATGAATGCACAGAATATTAAATTTTATGCAAACTATAATTTGCATTCACCTAATTACCTAGATATCATTTTCTTTGAAATGATTGTATAGTAATTGTTTATAAAATTAGAGACATTTGTTTTACCTTGGATTATTGGATTTCTTTCAAATATGAATTGAGGAATTAAATTTGAAACCATATTTCATTTTAATAGCTTTATAACAAGTATAACCATTAACTACATTCATTTTATAGATTGAATAATTTAATCTTTTTGATAAAATCGACAGATTATTTCCTATTGCCAAATTTTTCAGTCACATCTTTTAAAAATGAAATAATCTATTGAATTGAAAAGATAATAGTTTAGGCAAAATAAATATATATACATGTTGTACTTGTGGCAACATACACACATAAGAATTCGATCAAAGAAAATTTCAGAGGTTTTAGTTAATTTAAATTTACTGTGCATAAAAAAATTTACTGTGCATCTGCCGCTCTTGGGCAGGAAAGAGCTACAGAAGTGTGCGATTATTTAATGATACATAGAATGCTTCAATCAAGAATTAAAAATATTTGCTACTAATGGGTTACAGATAGAAATAAGAGTATTGAATTTATTCAGATGGGCAGCAATACATAAATAATGAAATAGACACCGCATATTGATGAGCTGAAATACAACAAAGTTAATGAAACTAGTACATAATACAAATTCAGAATGTTTCCTTTTAATTTCATAATTTCTTGTCATAATGGAAATCAATTAATTAGTGCACACAGATTTCTAGTTAAGTATGACTTAAAACAAAATGTTTGTAAATGACAGCAATAAAATGTACAATAATGCAATGAACAATAAATATTAATTCATTAGATTTCCCATACTGATGCTTTAATAAAGTTTAAAAGAAATTTGCCATTATTGTGTATCAAGATTCTTTTAATGATTTTAAATTTTGATCTCACACGGCATATATAATAATATATAACAACATATACTGATAATTTATAATTTTAAAACATGAAAGAGGGTACTTTTTTTGCATGAAACCAATTATGAAGAGAACAAACAATTGAAACGATAATGCAAAATAGTCAATCGATATAAATGACAAAATGTCACTAAGAAAAATAATGCATCTTAAATTAAAATATTTTCAGGTTTTGAGTATAAACCTTCAGGTCACTCATTAAACAAAAGTGCCACTTAGAATTTGAAATATCTGAGCCAAAATGGGGCATTTTGATACAGGATGTGGTGTTAACTATTACACCAATGGTGGAATCTCATGGTGTTAACAAAGATTATTTTAAGGTATCTGAGGAATAAGGATTAGGGTATGCTGAAATTGAACACCAAGCAACTGATTCATGAAATATCCACTTCCCTGCACATGTATCGGGGAAGTGATTAAGTATGACACATCAATAAGCAACATTATGCAAATGAAGAACAAAATATACATTTTACAGTTTAAAATATTGAAACTTTAGTAATAAAAATAAGAAAATGAAGTGAACTTGAAATATTAGTGCATTAATATTACTATACTGATGTTTAAACATTGTAAAGAAAATTATTTTACATTTAGTTATTTTTATTGACTTTTAAACATGAAGAGATAACTAAAAACTTTTCATTTTC
This sequence comes from Caerostris darwini, assembly GCA_021605075.1. NCBI lineage: Eukaryota > Metazoa > Arthropoda > Arachnida > Araneae > Araneidae > Caerostris > Caerostris darwini. Next base: position 61,680 of record BPLQ01015106.1, on the reverse strand, counting down.
TTCATAGAAAGTTGAAATATAAATTTATAATAGAAATAGTTATAAATCTTGCGTGTTAAAAGGAGTGTGTTAAACAACAAATGTTATAAATCTTTAGAGTTGTAAATCTTGTGTGAAATATATACATAGATATATGTAAGAAAAATACATCTCAAAATGAACTATATATTATATATTTTCAGCTTTTAAGTCAACTTCAAACAACACTTATAAAAACAAAAAGCACTTTCACTACTAGAAATTTCATAAGTAGAAATATCCAAGTTAAAAGCTAAAACTGAATTATTTATTGATAAAGCATACATGAAGAAATCAGTGTGGTAACGATTTTATAGATTTTAATATGCATGACTGTTTAATTACTATAAATTTTTTTAAAAATCCAAAGAGTTGCCATATATTTAACTACAAAACACATTAATTTATTTTAAAAATATTCGGCATAGCTTCCCTTTAAAAAAATTTTAAAATATTTAAGACTTTAAGCGGAAACTTTTATGAAATTTAAAGTGTGTGTGTAGTGTTTCACTAATCGAATACTAGTAGATCAATGAGTTCATTTTCAATAAACTAGTTTTATTTCAGCTTACTGTAAATTAAAAAACGATTTATTCAAAACAATATGTAATTTAATAATTTTCAATGTCAACTATCAGCATGCAGTGTTATATTCAGTTGTATTTAAATTTTTATAAAAAATTTGAAATCTTTCAAATATTTAAAACTATTTCCTTTAAAACAAAGTTAAATTTGTTTTGAATGATTTTCAGAAATGTGCATCACATATAATGCTAATAACTGCATTAGACTAAGACATCAAATTGGAATTTCCTTTTCTAATTTCTAATAAATAACTCAAAATAAACTTTTTTTTTGTCAAAATTTGTAATTAATAAAGAAGAAACTTAGAACAAAGCAATTCCATTAAGAAGAACAAATAGAACTTTAATGAAAATAGTTATATGTTACCACATGTAAATGTGGTTAAAAAAGTAAATTAAAAATATAAAGTTAAGTAAAATAAAAATAAAAATCAACAAGCACTTAATTTTGACTTTTTTTTTGTCACTCAACTCAGATTAAATATGCTTTCTCTCATCCTGCTTTTCTGGAACAGTTAAACAAAGCAATTTTTTTTAATTTAGGAGGAAAAAGACTTAAGGTAAACCATAGAAAGGTTTCCAAAACTAATCTTTTTCAAAATACATTTCATTGAGGGAAAGAAATACAATTGAAAATATGCTCAGATAATATAAAGATTTCTTACGAGCAGCATGTACCATAGCAGGTACGGGGGCGGCAAAAGGAGCTGGAACTGGAGCAGGAGCTGGAGCTGGAGTAGGAGCAGGAGGACGAGGAGCACTTGGCGGTTCAATCCGCCGTCTCTGAAATGAAAAAAAAAGTTTATTTTTCATACAAATTGATACATTTAAATAGCACAAGTAGATTTTTATTTTACAAAGTGTTATAGCTTAATCATACGCTTATTTTGTTGCATCCACTCAAATAGTTATTATATATTTACATTCGTAGTAAAAAGATTACTTGAATTCGATAAAAAAAATATATTCACATCTTAAAGTAATGTTTGGAGCGAAAATATTTAAATAATAATTTAGAGGAAGTTTTGATAATGGAAGGTGTTTTGAAACATTGACAATAAAATATAATCAAAATTTTTTTTGTAATATTAAGAATAAAAGGAAATTTATCTTTTCTCTGAATGTAAACATTCCTAACTAAAAGAATATCTGAAATACATCCTATGTATACGTAGACAACATGTATCTATTATTCTTCAATTAAAAAATGATATTGTTCTAAAGTTTTGATGGGCTGTCACTTAGTTCATTTAGAGCAGAAATATATGAAAAAAAAAATAATAAAGGAGTCATAATTCGCCTCTAAATGAATCTATTTAAAACAATTCAGTTCCATGCATACATATCCTCTAAACAAACAGTTAAAATTATGTTCAATTTTGAAAATGATTTGAACACAGTTACCAGTGTTATATGAAGGTGTAGAAAAAAAATTTGTTTTTCAGAAATTTAATTGTAAATTTTGAATGCATTAATTCAGTATCCTAAAAACTCGTGAGCTGCATATCAATTTCTAATGACTCTCAAAACAAACTGTCAATAAAAGCTAAAGGTCTGATCTTTACATTAAATAAAACAAATTCAACTTATTTTTACAAAAATCATGTTTTGTTAATATTCGGATTACCTGAACCTATTTGAGTATCAAGTGGATGCCATGAGTAAAAAAATAAGCAAAAACAAGTAAAGCTAGAATTGGGAGACAAAAGATGTACATACCTTCCTGGAGACCTCCCTTTCCCGAGAATCTGCCCTGCGTTCTGAAATGGAAAGAAAGTAAATTAGGCAAGAACTGAGAATAGAACACTGCTGGAGTAATAAAAGCTGTTCAAACTCGGACTTACTTTTTGCAGGACTTGTAGGGGATTGGGAGGGTCCAGGCAGCTCTCTTTGTGTTTCTATGGGCAAGAGCTATAAAGAAATCCCAATATTGTTAACAAAGTATACATTCTTAAAAAGAATTTTGTATGTTTTGCTAAATATATAGATAATTGAGTCACATTAGAAATACCAGTATTTTTACTTTTTTATTTTCTGGCAAGTAAGGTTTAAACCCTATTTTTTTACAAGTTTATAGTGAATGTTTACTAAATATATCTACTACAATAAAAAAAATGGGTTAAAAATCATGATACATAGAGTTTGTCCCAAACCTTCCTTCATGCATACATGCTTATATCACAATTAAGATTGGTTCTGCTAATGGTAAGAAATAGCATTATTCAAACCAATAAAAAAATCATAGTGACTTTTTCTCAGCAAAATTTAATTAAGGAGAGGACAAACATTAAATTTTATTAAATACTTCTGTGGAAGATAATTCAATATGAAATATTTAAAAATAGATTATGTTTGTTAAAATTGTGTGTGTGTGTCTGTGAAATATGTTAATATTTTATATGTTAAATACGTAAACAGCTAAAATGAAAAAAACATATTTTAATAGCGATTGTTGAACAGCTGCAATTGGATTTAATATTGTTAGGCAAAGACTGAGAATTAAAGACATTTACCTTTTTAAACAAAATCTCATAATTCTCCCAAAACAGTTAGGATACAAATGAGATTTTACTAAAAATAGAATATACATTCCAATCTTTTGATTTTAACACAATTCAGAATATGCGGTATTTCTGGAATCAAATCAGAAAAAAAAAATTTAGTTAGTTCTTCAGGTAAACAGAAAAATCTCAGATTCATCCAAAAGATAAATCAAAACTATAATAAGTTCAAACAACATAAATATTACAATATTTTCAAAAAATCTAAATAAAGACTTTGATTTTCAGATGAAAAATTTTATATAAATACTTTTTTTTTTTTCAACTTTAGCAAAAATTGTAATGCCTTTCCTCAAAATGCTGCAGATGACGAGACATTGTAATTTATTAAGTGAAATATTTGGAAAAAATTATTGTTTTGGCAAATGGGGCTTTTTGGATGATTTGAAAAATTATTGTTTTTGAAAATTATTTATTTTGTTGAAAAAATTCATTGCATTTAATTAACTCTAAATGAAACAGAGAAAAAACATAGCTGAATCCATTCTGTTCTCTGCATTTATAAATCTATGTATTTTGATTGAATACAATTACACTTTTCTAACATCTTGATAACTCAAATCATTAGGAAACATAAAATTTCTTCACTCTGTACCTTAATGAGCTTAGCTCGCTCCAACCGTGAACTTTCTTGTGCTTTTTTCAGCACGTGGTTCTCCTCCTGCAACATCATTACAGCTTTTTCTGCGCTTTCCAAGCGCTGGACGACTGCTTCATACTGGAAAGGAATTTAAAGGGATTAAAACTCAAAAATAATTATTTTCTCTTGAATGCATACATTTCGAAATATTGGTAACATTTCTCATAGTCCAAAAGAAATACGAAAAAAAAAGTCAAAAATATAAACCATTCAAAAATCATTCACATATCTAACATAATAATAGAAGAAAAATCCAGAACGTTATATTTTGAAAAGTAAATTAAGCACTAACACATCAATGAATGAAAATTCATTATTCACATCTAATTTTTTTTATATATTTAAACTGGAAGTTTCAAAGTCCAGAGATGGAAATCGAAATATAACACAACTTAATAATTGACCACAATGCAGACTATCAAAGAATAAAATTTTTCAATACAACTACAATATTTTGTTAGAATTATTAATGTTTTAAAAATTAAAATACATAGTTAAAAAATATTTATCAATTACAATTAAACATGTACTATTTAAAATATATTTGAATTAATATTTTCCTATTCAATTTAGTCCAACATCACTTATAGGAATAATACAATTTAAACTAATATAGCAGTAATAAATGAAATAAAATGGAAAAATATGCTTACGTGTTTAATAGCCTGTCTGTGGGCTGGGCCTGAAAGGACAAAAATCGAATTAAGTTTAACTAATAAGCATAAGCACTATAGAAATAGCGCATATGAGTCATCATTTTATGTTTGTGTAATTGATATACAAGTTGGAAATCCTTCGATACAATCGTTTTCATTATATCATACTACGCAAGAATTGGAACTTGAACTGATCATGAAAATTTATCTCTTATTTTTATTTATAATATGGAATTATTAAAATATACGAAACTTCAAATTTACAACAGGAACAAAATTGAGCTCACTAGTAAATGTTCAAAAAAATATTTTTGCTCCAATTTTTTTTATCCAACGGTTTCCTAGAAGAACAGTATGTAAAAATTGTTCTATAACTTAGAAAAAAACATGTCATTTAAATTCATAACAACTCAATGTATGTTCCTTATCTAACTGCATGATATAAAAGTATCTGAAAATTCCTAGCATATCAGTATTGTATTAGGGGAAAAAATAGTATTTTATGTTTTTGTGAAATATTTCTTTTCTTGGAATAAAGATTAATCTCAAGTTGCACTGAAATGGACCATTTTCAATTTATCTATTACCAAAATTGAAAATCAAATTGCATCCTAGATCCGAGTTTGCATCAGATAAAATTAATGCAACAGATTTTATTTCGAACGAACTTATCATGTTTACAAACAGAAAATAACTTCACACATCATGATCCTTTAGCATAAGTAGATCATTATCTCTTTGAATACATACATTATATATATATATATATATATATATATATATATATATATTTGATAAGGAACGCTAAAACTTTGATTTCAGAAACATTGATCTTTGCTCATATAACAAAGAAACACTAGTTCATACATAAAAACTCAAACCACCATCAATTTATTTCATCTTAAAAATTTCAACTCTGAATTTTCTTGTTAAAGATGATGTACAGAAAATTATGAATAAAAAAAAAATGGCTTCTATTGCTTGTCCCCAATAAATATTCACATCAAATGCTTATTAATTTGACATCTTACTGAAGGAATGAAGAAAGCGAACTATTCCGTTGTGGTAATTTTATAAGACTATACTCAACAGAACTGATTGCGGCTTGCTCCGAGCACCTGGATACCTACGAGAACGTGCATTTCATGAATTGCTGGCTAATTCACGATGCACAAACCTTTGTGTTAAAGCAACAGTAAAGTATTTCCGGGGGCAACCATTGAGACATTGAAAGCAAAGATACAAGAATCGAGTTTTTAACAAAAAAATCTAAAGGAATATCTTACAAAAAAACTTTCTATCATTTAAAACAGAGTTGAAATTTCATTCGATTCCGAAATTTATTACAACTGTTACGATCTGGCGGTGTAGAAAAAATAGTGTTTCAAAAATTCTATTGTAAGTTTTGAAAAACAGGCATTCAGTACTATAATAGTTCGCGACGTCTAATGACTCTTGGAGACAAACGAAGAACTGTCTGTTTCCAAAAAGCTGAATGTCTGATTTTCAAAATAAAACGAATTTTTTTATTTCATTTCGCGAAAATCGCGATCTGAACGTGTTCCGTTACCTAAAAAAATCTGTGCAGTAATGCATGTTAACACAGTGGCATGATCAAGTGACTCGAGAATCGTAAAGACATCTCTGGTTAGGTCACTCGACAGTGTGTAAAAGAACACTACACTAATCACTAAAGTAATCAGATAAGTTTACGTAACGATGCGATGCTGCCCAGCTGCATGCGTTACAAAAAACAAAAAACCAATTTCTAAGCAGATTTGGGTAACTGATTTTGGTAGTTGGGTCCGAGTCGGAATTTTGTACCGATTCCCGACTACTGATTCTTTATAATTCCAGTTAATAGGGGTTCAGACGATTGTGTGAAATAAATGAAACGATTTTGATAGCCTATCGGATAGAGCTCGGGTCTTTGGTACCACAGGTTTCAGGTTCGAATCCTGACGGTGGCATGGATGTTTGTTAGTGCCACAGTGTGCACAAAAAAGACCGTAGAGCGACAAATTAAACCAAACCATATCTGTAAAATGAGTTTTTTACACTTTAAAATGCCTTTGTCATCACTTGAAAGACATACTTGTACTGTAAAACTTTTTTACAAAAAATATAAATACCCATAAAAAATAGCACTTTCAAGTAACAGCTACCAAAATATTACAAAATAGCTCACAACGAGCAAAAGAGAATTTTAATCACAAAGATGATATATCATGTAATACATTAAATTTTGTTTTTTTCTCAATAGCAGAATAGCTTCTACGAGATCTTATTTCGTTGTGAATCCAAGACAGCTTTTTGTATCTAGGCGTCAGTGCAGAAAAAGGTCTGTCAACACTTACTTTGTTTGCAAAGTAAGTCAATAAATGTGTTTGCTAGTGGTTGAATTATTGAATTATTATTTTAGTATGCAACTGAATTGTTTATTTAAATTTAATTATCAAAATTAACTACCAAATATGGGCCTGAATGGCCGCTCAGTACGCCGATGCCATGGATGCTTGTAGTGGTTCGGAATCCACTTTAAACCGTTGGACACTGTCTAATATAACTGCAGGGCGTAGGGCTGACAATCCTACCCGTAAAAACAAAAAAAAACATAACATCTCCTGTTCTCGAAATCTGCCAGTAGGCAGAAGGCCATTTTCCCATAATGGCGCTACTGATAATGATCCTGATAATTCTTTAAGAGAAGATTCGAACACATTAAAGGAAAGTAAGAACATTTATGTAAGGACTTAATTTACGGTGATAAATAAAGCAAAGAAATTTTCCTATACATAAACATTCATAGAAGTACCATGTATTAATAGTTTACAATGATAGCTAAAATAAGTTGTGACAAGCTATTGCATGGCAAGAAAACAACACACGCATGAGCCTGCCTTACTGTTTAAAAAAGTATATGCTTCCGCAGTTCTGTTTCTTGATGAAACGTTGCAAATTGAACACACATTTTTAAAACTTTCAGTTGGGAAAAAAATACAAACAACGCAGTGTCATGACCTGTCGGTCAACAAACACCCGAACGCTATAAAAAGGAGGGAACGGCTCGATCGATACCGGATTATAGAAAGTGCCGAACCGTAGAGAGCCCAACAAAAGTCTTTGTACTTGTGCTCAGTGTAGCCTCGTAGTATTGAACATATGCATTCTTCGCAACAGATTGGAGTCGACTAATTCTTACGATTATTATTCTATTTTAAAGATATTATGCGGCCTGATGGTCAATTGGCTATCGCTCTGGCCTTTGGTACCACGGGCTTCCGGTTCGAATCCTGGCAGTGACATGGATGCTTGTGAGTGGTTCAGAATCCACGTTAGACTGTAGGTCCCGGTCTAATGATCCCAAAGTCGGCACAAAATTACTATAGAGCGACAAATATATATATATATTATATTTGTTCTCTAAATGGCCAGCACTCGTATTACGATAGTGGGAAAGAGCAAGAAGCCAAACTATTATATTCGCAGCAGCCAAAGACGCCAATTACCGTCATCAAATCGCCAATTCCCATTACCTAACAGACTCGTCCTACAAATCATCGTTCATCAAACGAGTAATTATATCGGAACTTGAATGATTCGTGCAAGACATCCCATCCCTACCAGTGAGGGTAATCTTTAACATCTACTGAAAAGTTTTAACTTATGAATACATTTTTGCCTACGATTACACTACATCTGCGTTTTAAATATTTCACAGATTTTTAATTTTATTGATACTTAAAAGTCATATTTTATTAGTGGAAAGTATTGTATCTAAATGCACGAGCATCCAAGAATAGGCCGAGTGGCTAACGCTCTGGCGCCACAGATTTCGGGTTCGAGTCCCGGCAGTGCCATGGGTGTTTTGTAGTGGTTCGGAATCCACTTTAAACCGTAGGTCCCGGTCTGTTTAGCCTACCGTGTGCATAAGATGACCGTAGAGCGACAAACCAAGAATAATATTAAGAAGCCAAGGGGCAACGGGCGTACCCGTTACGGAGTTCCAATGTGGTTTTAAAAACCACTGAACCTCCACATCTTAAAAAGTTAGTTAAAATATTTGCACTAATGAAGTTGCTTAAATTATTGAATATTAATTTAAAAGAAAAATAAAAAGAATTTAAGAAAATATCACCTGCTTTTTGAGAACAATTAAAGCAGAAAATCGCAAAAAAATCAAAAACCTATCGGTCCAATTAGATGTATTTTACACTATGTTCCAAAAAAATAAAATTAAAGTAAAAGAAATAAAAATAAAATAAAACATGGCTAATGTACAGATTAAACAGCACAAGTGTACAGGTAAGCACAGGTTATGAAGGGATCAAAGCAAACAACAAATACACCGGTTCAAAAGAAAATAACATAAATAAATCTTGTAGCTAAAGATAGATGGCGCCACGACAGTAGCTACACTTCAAAAATCAACATAATATTTTGTTGATAAAGGTGATAAATTTTCTCCTATTAGTTACAGACCAATTTCTTTACTCTCTTCTATTAGTAAACTAATTGAACATGTCATCCTGAACCTTCTTAAAAATGAGTCCAATCAAAAGAACCTTCTCATCCCACAGCAATTTGGATTTACCGAAAAACTTTCTACAACTCATCAGCTCTACAATCTCACAGAAACTGTTGCTGAAAAATTTATCTGGAAATATGACACTGCTGCAATTTTTCTTGATGTGGCCAAAGCTTTTGATAGAGTCTGGGTTAATGGATTGATTTACAAACTCATTTCTTACAATTTCTCTCCTTATTTGATTCAAGTAATTCGTAACTATCTTTCAGACAGACACTTTGTTGTCGCAGTAGGGAATACTGATTCCACAACTCGTGATATTCACGCTGGTGTGCCCCAGGGCTCTATTCTAGCTCCTTTCCTCTATAATATCTTTATCAACGATATTCCACAAAAGAACAATATCAAAATTGGTCTTTATGCTGATGACACTGCAATCTTAACGCAAGGCCGAAAAACTTGCACCATCCAGGAAAATTTGCAAAATTATATCATTGATTTAGAAAAATGGCTCATTAACTGGAAGATAAAATTAAATGTGGACAAGACTGAAGCAGTTCTTTTCACTTGCAAAAAATCCTATAACCCTCCTAATATTAAAATATACAATAATTATATCACCTGGTCTAAAGAAACTAAGTACTTAGGAATTATCCTTGATCGTAAACTTAACTACAGATCGCATATCTACAACCTTAGAAATAAATTCAATACTCAATTTAGAATTCTCTACCCTTTAATCAATAGAAATTCAGCTTTACCTCTTAATCTCAAAATTCTAATATATATCTCTTATCTTCGTCCAGTATTAGCTTATGCAAGCCCAGTTTGGGGTTCTGTCGCTCATACAAATTTTGAAATTATTCAAAGGCTTGAGAACAAAACTCTCAGAATGTTAACGAATTCACCCTGGTACTTTCGTAATGACGATATTAGACGAGCTCTCTCTATTCTTAGTTTAAGACAATTTGTTCACAAAATTTCTACTAAATTCTATAATGATATGCGAAACATTAATAACCCTGTATTAAATATCCTACAAAATTACGCTTATGATATTTCTTCCCGCAAACATAGCAAAAGACCTCGCACTGTTCTAAATATTTTAAATTAACTCATTACAACTGCCTATATGAAAAAAGTTCGCTTTTCTCCTAATTTGACCTTTGTTCATTCGGGGTTATTACATGCAACTGATTCCATCAACATCTAAATTTTTTAAATTTTTGATATTTTTCATTTTATAATTTAATTAAATAAATAATTCTCTTTTAAAAAAAAAGGGGGGCATTTAATTATCTATTTTTATTATCTATTTTTCTTATTAACGCAAAGGGCAAGAGACCACCGCTATGTTTCAACATTTTACAAAGAAGGAGCTAGTGGCCGCTACGCGGCCGAGGATCTCCGTAATAATCTACAATAAGAGGTGATAAATTTTTTTAATTTCTTTTTACAAATAATAAAATTACAAAATGAAGAATTAAAATAATTAAAATTAAAGTTAAGACCAGAGCTCTATTTAAGGTTTACAGACAGGCTATTGAATTAAAATTAAAACAAGATGAGAAGTTAAAATTAAAAAGTTAAATTGAATTAAATTAAAAATTAAATAACAATTAACTCAAAAACAAAAATTATTAACAGTTAAGATAGCCAGTTGGTTAATTAGGGTTGCATAAGAAACATTGTCTTAGAAATACTAATTTGATACACAAACAAGAAATATATGTTAACGCAAATGTGAAATGAAAATGTACTCACAGTCGTCCGGTAAGCACTCTGCAAAGCAGTCCGGTCTGCATTGGAACACGCCCCCATCAACAACGGACATCAGATCATCATAAGAAGACATCTGAAATGGAAGAAAATCCTCTTTTTAATTGAAAAGCACAATCACTTGAATAAAACAGATGCAGATGAGGACTAATTGAACAGGTTTTAAAGATCATTTTTACATAATTAAGAAATAATATTTGATGAATTTACAGTTAGATATCCAAAGTTTATAAGATAGTCATCTCTTGGATGACTGACAATCTCTTCCTATCATAATATGAATACTTCTAAGAATAGATAATTTAAATTAATTTGTTCAATTTTATTAAACGACGACGACGATTTGCCAGGTTGACGGAGAGCCTTGGTTGCATAGCAACCTCTATCTCCTGCTTTGTTAATGAGAGAAGTTTCTTAAGTTTTAAGGCCATTGATTAGACAGAAAAAAAGTAAGATATATATATATATATATATATATTATTAATTTATTAAAAACTTAGTAATTATTAATAGCTCTCCAATAGCAATTCTTTGCATAAAGGCCTGTAATTAGCCGAGTCATTAGGGGGCAGCAATAGAAGTATTAGAGAGCACATACAATTTGCGAATATTTGCAGTTGCAATTTCCGAAGTTTGCAGTTTGCGAATATTTGCAGTATTGCAGTCAGCTTTGATCTTAGTAGAATTTATTTGATTAATTAAATTTGGAAGATTTTTGATGTCAGCAAATAAAGAAATAAATTCTTTCATGAAGAAAATTGCATTTTGGAATAATTTAATATCTTGAAGGCACTCTGGGTAAAGCACTCTGTTGGTTCTGAGTCACAATTGCAGGAGCGGATGAAGTTGCACAATTTTTTAGCATGGAAGCAAAGCTGACTTTGTGGATAACTTGTCTAGAAGGCATGATCTTAGCATAAACTGCTTGTCTATTGGAGTTGGAGTTAATTTTCGGGAAATTGGGACAGCCTCTAAAAGGCTGCAAGATGACTGATGGCGTTGCAATTAATACATTTGGGAACATCAATTTTGCCCTCAATTTATATCAGTAAATCGGGAACTATTATTATTTGAAAATTATTTTACTGTTAGCTTGCATTAGCTCATAGTAGGCATACACAAATTTTGACATTATTGATCAGAGTGTACATGAACATGCACACACAAACGAATGTAATTTATCATGAAATATATTTAAGAGGTATAATCGTTAGTTAAACGTTTTCTTTTTAGATTTCTAAATATTCATAACTGGAAAGTTTCATTCACAAATAGTCAATGTACTGCGAATTTTTGAAACTGAATAAATTTTTGGCGATGTCATAAAAATTCTTGCCACGCGCGTTTCCCCGACATTTGACATCTTGATGTCGAACGGAATTGTTTTTAGGTAAATATCAGGTCGGGGAAAAAATAAATCCATTATTTTATCGGTAGATGGTTGTAGTGATCAATATCTCGTAAAATATAGATTCCACAATTTCAGATTTATGTCTGTTGGAAAGGTGACATTTCGCACACAAAAAAATTATTTTGCTTTTTTTTGTTCCGTCCATTCAGTTGTGAGTTACAGGTTGTTAAAAATGGAAGTCAACAAAGAGTACTATTTCGGTACATTTTACAATTTTTCTTTGATAAAGGCGAAAACGCAAGCCAGGCAGCTGAAATTGTGAATGGTGTGTTTATGGTCCTGATACTGTAAGAGCCACTCACGTGCAATTTTAATTTCGTCGATCAGGTAATTTTTTATGTTAAGAATCAGGTAGACCCGCCGTCGAAAATGTCGATAAAATCCCAGAAATAATCGAAGTTGACCGGTATGTTAGCAGTCATAGCATCGCCCAAGGGCTAAAGATCGACCCTAAAACAGTTTTAAACCATTTACACAAAGCTGGATTCAAAAAGAAACTTGAAGTTTGGGTGCCACACCAATTAACACAAAACAAACATGATGGATCAAATTTCCATCTGCGAAAACGGAATGAAATCGACCCATTTATGAGAGAGGCATTATGAAGCTACCTTTAAAATGGCAACAAATTATCGAACAAAACGATGCATATTTGATCAAAATTGATAATCCGAAACATGATAAATAAAGTCTTGAAGTTCATATAAAAATAATGGATTTTTTTTCCCCAACTCAATATTACATATGAATAAATTGCATAGATGAAGAGATCAATGCTTATAAGATATGCATGCATGAATGCATATATACTATTAAGCTATGTATAGATCTCTTGGTCATGCAATCAATCGCGTCCAACCGATATCGTTTTTTTTTTTTTTTTTTTGCAGCCTGCCTAATCATGTTTGTTTTATTTAAAAATATAATTGGAGGATTTTTTTTAATATTCAGTATTTCAGAAAAATCGAAACATAGATGATGACCTAACTAAAGTTAAATAAAAAGAAAAAACTGAAATCTGCTCGGCAAATTTCAACTTATCATTCGAAAATTATTATCGTGTGAATATTCGAGAACGGATGAATAAACTCAGGAATATGCCGATGTTTAATAATGCACGAGATATATGAAGCAAAAGATTGGAATACTACAAGAATGGCCAAATTCAATAGCCACATGAATATAGTAATGCTGAATAGATCAAGAACTTCATGAAGAATGAATTGTTCAAGAATCTCTAAAAGAATATACAAAAGTAAGATAAATGTAGTAGTAAATGGAGAATGAAGTATTCCAAATTCTACAAGAAACGTTGTCACATTCAATAGCCTAAATAATATATCACAGTTAGAAAATTCTAGGCATAAATGAAGAATGAAGTATTCCAAATTCTACAAGGAACATTAGCACGTACAATACCCAAAAGAATATATCAAATTTAGAATATTCTAGGCATAAATATAGAATGAAGTATTCCAAATTCTACAAGAAACATTACCACATACAATATCCAAAATATTATATCACATTTAGAATATTCTAAATTTTTTATTTTAAGATGCTGCACTTTTTCAATTGCGCCACGAACCCTTAATCAGGACAACATCAAAAACAACCAAAAAAAAAGTGTAAATAATTAAAAATCAAAAAAATATTCTCTTTTATTGCTAGCTAGTAAATTAGACCCTTTTATATCAATCAAGGCGGGATGCCTGTTTACTCAATAAAATCAAAACGCGTAAACCTGCTTGGAAAAAAATGGATGATATAGAAGCGCTGGTTGTTTTTAATTTATTATTTTGCAGTTTTTTTACTTTGCAAATCAAACTGACTGTGACTTCTACGTGTACAGTGAAAATCATTGTCCTACGTGTACTGTGAGAATCATCGTCGATTCTCACAGTACAATGAAAAAAATTAATTCATCATTCAATCACTCGAATTCACCAAATCATTCAAAATTAATGATTGTCAAACTTCGCACAAACAATTTCATAATATTTCAAGGTACTTACGTACTAACGGTACCTTGGCGACAGACTTGGCGTTTTTAAGTGTCGCCAATGGAACCCCTGCAGATTTGGCGCTTTTTCAGTGGCGGCAATACAGTAATCCCTGCAGATTTGGCGCTTTTTAAGTGGCGGCAATCTTAACGGCTGTAGATTTGCTGAGTTTCGACGCCATATTGTTGTGATACGAAAATGCGTATTTGGGATTTGCCAGAAACGGAACACGATGCAATTTTATTTTTCCAGGAGCGAAATATTTCACCAAAACAACGAAAAATGTCCCAATTCCCATGACATGAAACTTTATTTTGGTGAGCGTAAGTTTTGGAAATGCAATTTCAGTCAGTGTGCTCATCGTGTGGGATTCCGAAAAGAAAACTGGTTTGAAGGAAGCAGAATTCCATTTCGTACAGCTTTGAGATTCATATACTGCTGGTGCGAGGAGTTGATGTCGATTAAATTTTGTGAAAAGCAACTTGATATATCGGATAAAACTGTTATAGATTGGAACAATTACATGCGTGAATTATGTGTCTTGGATATGGTGAATAAACCAAAAAAAAAGGTAGGTGGTAGCAGTAAAAAACTGGTCGAATTCAAAACCTGAGATGGTGTTTTCTTTCTACGGGGTAGGATTGTCAGTCCTATGTCCAACCTTCTACAATCATATTAGATCAGGCCGTACTGTTTTAAGTGGATTCCGAGAAACTACAAACATCTGTGGTACTCTGTGACTCGAATCTGAAACATCGATGGATCATCGATGTATATATACATCCTGCCAATTCTTGGAGAGATGTCTTCAGGATGTGGTGCTAGGAAGTTTAAATTTTGATGTCGTACTGCTGTCTTTGTGCAAGGCGGTAAATATTTGTTTAGTTGGATTTGCCTCTAGAGCGACTTACTGTGGTTTTTGCTGATCAATATTTTTGTACAGCAACTCCACTGTCGAGTTTCCTGCGAAGTGACATTTAAATAACAGACTGGTATATTGGTTCATGATATTCAACAAGTATTTACGGCCCTACTCAGCTGGGGTTTTTTTATTCGGAGATGATGGATCAAACTATTTGGATGCTCTTTGTTAAGTTTACATTTATTGAATTCACTTAATAATATATGTTACTTAGTTAGAGGTCTGATGTTTCGTGGAATACATACAACCTAAAGCATTCCTTCGCAGACAGGTATGGACATCCTTAAATGGCTGGATAGTCATATGGTGGCATATAACGCCCCAATAAGGATCTCCTAGACAAGATATCATGCACTATATATATTCCTTGTCTTTTGCACGTGTATGGAACATTGTGATTTCGTTCTCAGGAGATCTTGTGTATTGTGAGAGAAGTTACTGCTATTGGCTGGAGTAGACTGACATCAACGGCCCCTGCCGGCCTTACCAAATGCGCAGTCAGGATGCGAATTTAATTGTTTTTAATACGCTTTTATTAGTTTCACCTGTATGTTTGTTGTTTCGTGGAATGATCTCTGGAGAGGTGTGATGTTTCGTGGAATACATGCAACCTAAAGCTTTCTATAGCAGACAAGTACGGAAGTGCTTAAAATTCTACGATAGTACCATGGCGGTATATAATCCCCAATAAGGATCTCCTGGAAAAGGCATCATGCACTATATATTCCTTGTCTTTTGCGCGTGCATAGAAGATTGAGATTTCGTTCTCAGGAGATCTCGTGTATAGTGAGAGAAGCTACTGCTATTGATTAATATTAACACCAACTGCCGCCATTAAGTAATGCGCAATCATGATGCGATTTTAATTGTTTTTTATGTTCTTGGCGCAAATTTCGAATTCAAACTAAAAGCAAAAAGAATCATTGCTTCAAAAAAAGAAAAAATATAATAAAAATGCTTTGAAAAATAGAGCAAACAATTATCACTAGCAGCTCCATCTAGCGAGAAAAATTAAACTTTGGTTTTTTCATAACATTTCCTGCGTAGAACTATTGGTACCACAGGCTTCAAGTTGGAATCCTGACTGCGGCATGGTTGTTTGTGAGTGGTTCGGGATCCACTTTAAACTGTAGGTCCCGGTCTGTTAACCCTCTTGTGCACAAGATGATAGTAGAGCGACAAACCAAACCAAACCTCCCAAGAATCATGTGAATAGATTTATTAGCTTCCTATGATATTGAAATGCATGACATTCACTTTGGAAGACCCTAAATTCTAGCAAAATTCATTTTTCTATTTTAGATTAGTGTCCCTATATCGTTTTCTGGACAGAGTGGTGAAGTTTTCCACCTATTACATTTGCAATTCTTGGACTTACGAAGTCGGGAACTTTTGGAGTTTGCAACGCATGGTGAATAGCAAAGAAAAAGAGGTAAAATTATTTTGTCACTTTATAAATACAGGCTGGCCATATAATAACCAATCTCTATTTGGAGGAATCTAATGAGCTAAAACTAATGAACACGGAATAAAATACAATGTTCATATTCCGTCTGTGGAAGACAACGAAAAAAAAAAATCCAAAAATTGCTTATTGTAGATAATTTGGCGCATCTGTACATGGCGGTGGGATACATAGCAGATGAAAGAGATATTAGTTTAAAATTGAATGGCCACCTCGTCCTTCTGGATTCTCACTAGCTAGGAATTTAGAGAGAGAAAGAAAATAGGGTTCTCTAAAGTGCTGGAAATTACGCTCTGTTGAAAAATTTCTTTTTTAATTGTTGAGAGAAATTTTCTTGGCCTGGTAGAGTACATTTTAGAATTGACCATTCGGTGCGAAGGCTTTTCTTTGACGTCACTTTTCTATGGATAAGAGCGAGAAGTAGCATTTGATTACTCTGCATTACCGGTACTTAAAATGATGCTATGTCTGTGGCTGTAAATGATTTTAGAATGTGTGATGTACGGTTATTGTTTTATTAGCAATTTGGCAGCAACTTTGTTTCAGAGAAGAATTTTCGTATATGCTGGCATTAAATATTTGTTCTCTTTTAGGAAAGAAATTTCCCTCACAACGCTATAACGATTTTGATTCTAATTTTCTTCTTATTCGTGTATGTGTGAATAAATTAGTTTCCTATTTACTTCGGAATATCCTACGAAATGATTGAGTTGAATTTAATTTTGGTAAAATCATGTGATTTTATTTCCTATTAATCATACGATTACTGATTAATATAGAAGTAATTATTGTATGGCTTGGTGTCTGAAGAACTGTTCCTGATACTGTCAGTACCTTAAATCCATTGTGCATTTTACAAATGAGCATTCCTTGAAAGAGCACATAAAAAAGGAAATAACGTTGAAGTTGATAATGCAAACAAAAGTACAACAAAAGAGGGAGCCTTCTACACAGGTTGCAATATCTTGATCGCAGTCAAATTTAGCAGAAGTTTTCCAAAGTATATGATTGAGGTACATTTTAAAATTTAGACTGACAAAATATAAATAAATAAAAATAAGTTGAAAAGGTGTTTTGGTCAGTCATAATGTCTAGCCAGTAATATCGATTAATTATGTTTATTCTTTAAATGAAGAAAGTATTATATTATAGTTTTCAATAATTCGTTTTGTTGTATTAGTGTAATAAATATTTCTTGTTATAAGATTCAATATTTTGCATTATTCACTTCAACCATTTTGGTGAATATATTATTGTAATTAATATATTCCTATTATTGTATTCAGTAATTCGTTTTTACTTATTAATATATTTAATACGTATTATTGTACTAAAACATTGTATTTATTAGTTCATATTGTCGTATTTATTAATTCATATTATCGTATTTAATAATTCATATTATAGTATTGTTGCATTTAATATTTTCTCTTATTGTATTCAGTAAATCGCATTATTGTATTCAGTAAATTGCATTATTGTATTAAATAATTATCATTATTAAATGATTGAATTCAGTAACTCCTGTTATTATATTCAATAATTCGTGTTATGCTATTGTATTTAATAATTCCGATAACATGTTTTCAATAAGCCTGATTACTGTATATCGTAATTATAACAGTAATCAGAAGATTACTGTATTCAATAATTCTGATTATTGTATTCAATAATTCTGATTATTGTATTCAATAATTCTGATTATTGTATTCAATAATTCTGATTATTGTATTCAATAATTCTGATTATTGTATTCAATAATTCTGGCTATTGTATTCAATAATTCTGGCTATTGTATTCAATAATTCTGGCTATTGTATTCAATAATTCTGGCTATTGTATTCAATAATTCTGGCTATTGTATTCAATAATTCTGGCTATTGTATTCAATAATTCTGGCTATTGTATTCAATAATTCTGGTTACTGTGTTCAATGATTCTGGTTACTGTGTTCAATGATTCTGGTTACTGTATTGAATAATTTCTGTTATTGCATTCAATAACTCCTCTTTTTGTACTAGGTATTTTATACAGATATTAAAACTCTAGACGTGTGGGACTACATGGGTTCTTTTGTCAGTGGGGCCCCTTTTTACGATTGGAAATTTGACAAAAAATCCAAAGAAGAAAGAATTAAATCTTCAAGATGGTAAGCAAATACATATAAAAATTATTTTCAATAAAGACGTTTGTCTTAGCTAAAAGAGAAGTTTTATAGAATGCATCATCATCATCATCATCATCATCATCATCATCATTGGCGCAACAGCCCCATTATGGGCAAAGGGCGTCTACCTACTGGCAGATTCCGAAGCAGGAAATGTTTTACTTTTTAAGGGGTAGGGTTTTCAGTCCTACGCCCAACTCTCTACAGACATATTAGCCCGGACCTTAGGTTTAAAGTGGATTCCGAACAAACATCCATGGCACCACCGGGACTGGAACGCGAAACCTGTGGCACCTAGCTCTAGTCACTCGGCCATCAGGCCCCTTATAGAATACATGTTAAATAAAAAATCATTTTACCTTTAATGTACCTTTGTTTTAAAGTGATTTTTACATCATTTATGTATGCACTATAATCAAATAATTATGTGAACTTACATGATATTTTTTTCTTATAGAAAGATACAATTTATCTCTCATATTGGAAGATATAAAATACATGTAAAGGATAATCACATTATTCTAAAGATAAATTACTAATCTTTTTGAAAATGAGCAGTCTTTGATAAAATTTGTGCTAGATCAATAATAATGAGATAATTCATTTAAACCAGGGATGGGCAAACTTTTTCGGTCACGGGCCAAATATTGAAAAAAAAAAAGTTTGGAGGGCCAAGATCATTTTTCCCAATATTTTAAGAACACTATACAAGTATTACAATTTGAATATGTTAATGAGACGAATGAAATTGCGATTTCATTTTTAAAAGCTCCTTATAGTGAGATTCGAAGTGAGATGTACCGATTCTAAGGAACGAGGCTAAATGCTCATCTGTCAGTCTACTTCTGAAATAATTCTTTCTAAGGTTCATAGTTGAACACACTTGTTCACATGTATATAAGATGAAGCAAACATAGCACTGATTTTCTGGCCGTGAGATATTAAGTTTGGGAAACTTACTTTCGACAATGATTTGTGAAACTCTAATTTGTTGGCGCCAATGTACAGCTATAAATAACAAAGAACTCCCGCTTTTAACACTCTACCGATTGAGAGCTTTCTGTGCTTGCTATTTCTGTCGATTTATGTTTTGTAGGACAAAAATAGAGAAAGTAAAAAGATCATCAGTCCTTTGAAAAAAAAGGAAGAAAAAAAATAATATTGAATCAAAGTAGAAAAGGAGATGGATAAATGATATATAAATATATATTTCTTTTAATTTGCCTCGAACCGGCAAATTAAAATTCTATCCGCGGGCTGCATAGGACCTTCCGGCGGGCCGGAGTTGGCCCGCGGGCCGTAATTGGCCCAACCCTGCTTTAAACTGTATTAAAACAATTTAGATGGGTTTTTTTTTCATGAATAACCTCCCCACTTGCATGGGGAGTGGCTTGCTGATGGCCGAGTGGCTAGCGCTCTGGCGCACTCCGTGCCACAGGTTTCAGGTTCGAATCCTGGCTGCGCCATGGATGTTTGTAGTGATTCGGAATCCACTTTAAACCGGAGGTCCCGATCTCATAGGACCATAGCGCATCACAGAGCCTAATCTGAACTCCCACCCACATCATTCAAAAACTATAAAGGGGCAACTCAGCTCTAGGCACAGTGATGTGCTGTAGTAGTAGTAGTGTCCTGCAGTGCGGGGAAGGACATCTCCTGAGTAGTCTATCCACGGAAAGGGACAGCTCCTGTTGTGATGGAAGGCTCCTAGTCGTTGTTGAAGGAGAGCAGTGCCTTCTGTGAGGACATTTAGGGGGAACTACTGCGCATTTGCGTATCACATGAGATAAAACCCGGAAACTTCCCACCAGGTAACCACGAGGCAAGATACTGTACATCACAAACACCATTGAGTGCCCACATTTCTGAAACAGCGCCTACAACAATACCGAATTGAACCCTAATGCTCACCAGCGGTGCACTTTACGACTGAGCCACAAGTCGGGCTCATTATTTAGCTATTCAGAGTACTATGTATATATATATATATATATATATATACATATATCGGCCATCCAATCTATATATATATATATATACACTCGGCCATCAAGTCCATTTATATATATATATATAGTCCCGGCAATGAAATGGATGTTTGTAGTGGGTCGGAATCTCCTTTAAACCGTAGGTCCCTGTCTAATAGGATCGTAGGCTACGTACGCGAGTAACACTACTCCCACAACACTCTATCTTCAAGCTACACGTGTACCCTGGGTAGTGCTAAATGACGGTGCAGCCCTTTCTTATGGCATAAAGATTAACTGTCTCTGTATTGCCAGGTGCATTAGAACAACAATATATACATATATATAATTTTATTGCTTATTTTGTGCTCTGTCTAATGGTATGTAGGTGTTATATATATATATGCAGGAATATGAAATATACATATTATAACACACCAGCTAATACTAAAAAGTTAATTTCATGGGGAATATAATAGAACAATATAATATTTAAAAAAAGAAATTTGAAAAGCATTATTTTTTTATTGTATAATATAAATGTATTATTTATATTTTTTCTCTAAATAAAAATTGAAATTTTTTTTATTTTTAATTATTTATTTATTATTATTACTGTTATAGTGATTTTCTTCCTCTGCTGGCTACTTTTCAAAGCATTTTTATTACTAACTCAAAGTACCTTTATTTGTTAATAGTGCCTGTCTTAGAAATTATATTAAATGGAATTTTATATAATTTGTTATATTTGTCTTATTTTGTTTCAAAGTTTTTTTGGTAAAATTGTTATTATTATAAAATTTTGATATTTTTATTCATATGTTCACTCCTGAGTGAACAAATTAATAAAAAAATTAAATACCAAATGACTTTTGATTATTTTATTTAAACACAAATTATTAAAATAAATGACGAAAAGTTTGTTTATTAAAAAATAGCTTTTTTCTGTTAATATTGAAAGTAATTTTGTAAAATTAATTGTATACAATGCCTAAATTAAAACATATACAGCAGAAAGTGTTTTAAATGTTTCTATCTGTATTAAAACACACAATTTATAAAAATTATTTTCACAAATTTTCATTAGGTTTTAGGTAACTTGCATTTTATAATCTTTGCTTAATTATAAAAGATTTTTAACCATCGCTTATTAGTAGTAATTGATTTTTAACCATTTTAATTAATATATTTATTATTCTATTCGTTTATATTTAATTAATTTTTTGAGATATTTAGAATGTTTATAATTATATTTTATATTATGATATATTTTTACAATATTTTTTTTTCTTTTAAATGCAGCTGACAAACACTTAGATAGTTTGGTCATGGATGCCTTAAGGCAAGCGCTGCACAGACGTTACTCACTTTGCATTACCCAGGGGGCGCGTGTCACTTGAAGATAAGCCACGGACGCGGAGTAACAATGCCCCCGCAACGCTCTACGATACTAATAGACCGGGACCTACGATTTAAAGGGGATTCCGAACCACTACAAACATCAATGGCTCCGCCGGGAATCGAACCCGAAACCTGTGGTGCCAGCCACACGGCCATTCAGGCCCTATTTTTATAATATAATATAAAATATTTTTAATTTTTTTTCGTGTTGCCATTTTAAAATTAAAACTGAATAGTGAATTCTCTCCTTGATTTTGATCTTATTGCTTTTATCTTTTCATTGAGTAGTACGTATTTTGTAAAGTAGATGGCAGCACTATGGCTTTAGACTCGGGTTCATGTCCCGGCGGTGTCATGGATGTTTGTAGTGGTTCAGAATCCACTTTAAACAGTAGTTCCCGGACTAATGGGATCGTAGAGCGTTGCGGGGGCATTATTACTCCGCTTCCGTGGCTTATCTTCAAGTGACACGCTCCCCCTGGGTAATGCAAAGTGAGTAATGTCTGTGCAGCGCTTGCCTTAAGGCATCTAAGACCAAGCTGTCTAAGTGTTTGCAAGCTGCATTAAAAAATAAAAAACACATCAAAAAATGTAAACATTAATTTGTAAATAAATGTTTTAAGTGCTAATAGGAAAATAGAAATTTATTTAATTAAAGCTTTTTGGGGAGATTTCCACCTTTGGGACAGGTCGGGGCTGACGAACTCTATCTTTACTACAGACAACGCCAACAGCGATAGGCGGTGGCGATGTTGTTATATTTGGCCAGGGGTCTCCAAACTTTCCAGCCTTAGGGACATACTGTTTACTCCAGTAAGTACCAAGGGCCAAAACCATTTTAATTACATAAATTTCATTAGTATTTTTTACAAGTGGACACCCCGCGGTTTCATTCGCGTTAATGTAGCTTTTCCGTTCCTGAGGAAAAGGTTAGATATAGCATTAATTACGTATACAGCTTTTCCGTGCCTGAGGGATTTTAAGGATAAAATTCATATGTTTGATTCAGGATATACATTCCAAACATACATATGCGATACTCTTTACCCCAACATAACTACCGAGGGTAACCGCGGGATGTTCACTAGTTTATAATGTGAGTGGGATTCATTTCAATTACTTGTTAGTTGTTATGCTTAAGTTAAATTTTCTGCGCATTATGCTTGCCATTAAGCTTTACCCAGCAAGTCAATAAAACTAAGTTATTAACATTCTGTGTTTTTCTTATCCAACTTATTACAGCAACAATAAGCTATTCGCTGTCGCGGGCCGGATTTGGCCCGCGGGCAGTAGTTTGGAGACCCCTGCATTTGGCGATTGCTTACTAACCTAATGCGAATCAAATATTTTTGGTGTCAAGTTTGACTGTTGATGTGTGCTTCGGTTAGATGCGTCCGCACAAAAAAAATTCCTTAGATGACGTAGTTGTGTGACTGTAAAATATCCAAATGGTTATGTGTTTCCGCTTTAAAAAATAGTTCTTTGAAGAATTTAATAAAATTAGCTTCTTCCGTTTTGTAAACTTTTCTTCCTTATTTTGGTTTCCATTTGAGGCTATTTCTATACATAATTTGCACTGACATTTAAATTAACTATTTTTTTTTAAATCCCAATTTTTTAACACTTTTGTTTGATTTATTTCTATTGCGTTTTTTATGCTTATTCTGTGTTATTTTTTTATATTATGCAATTGCTTCATAAATACAGAATTTTTGTTCAACTGATAGAAAGTGGGAATGCCTCATTTATCAAAATAAGTGTTCATTGTGACACTGGATCGTATTTGTGTCCATGCTCAGTCTTTTTTTTGAGTATACGACCACTCATTATCAAACTTAGAAAAAAGAAAAAATTTTAATTTAAAAAATATTTTTTTTTTCACTAAAAAATATACAGTGAGGAAAAGTGTTCGTTTTATTTAAAATAGAAGAATCATTTTTCTTAAATCAATTTCTTTTATATTTACAAATAAAATTTACACATTAATTGCGTAAAATATTTCTGACAGCATTCAGCAAAGAGCAATGGAAATTAACGAAATATAGCGTTTGAAGGATTCAGTCTTATGTTTAAAATAAAATATTTGGCAGTATTTAAAACAAAATAATTCATGGCCATTTTACAAATTAGTCTATATTAATCCTCTACATCAGGGGTCTCCAAACTTTCCAGCCTTAGGGCCATACTGTTTACTCCAGTAAGTACCAAGGGTCAAAACCGTTTTAATTTTTCTGACATTATCTATAATTTTTAGATCAGTCACCGAGTACGCGCTCTGAGCAAGCATATACTTGCTAACTACAAACTATTGCCAGTGAAAAATTACACAATTCTCATTAGTGGATATTTAGCTTTTCCGTTCCTGAGGGATTTTCTGACTAAAATGCATATGTTTGATTCAGGATATATACATTCCAAACGTTGATATACATACATATGCGATACTCTTTACCCCAACATAACTACCGAGGGTAACCGCGGGATGTTCACTAGTTTACAATGTCAGTGGGATTCATTTCAATTACTTGTTAGTTGTTGTGCTTAAGTTAAATTTTCCGTGTTTTATGTTTGTCCTTAAGCTTTACCCAGCAAGTCAATAAAATCGAGTTATTACCATTCTGTGTTTTTTTATCCAACTTATTACAGCAACAATAAGCTATTCGCTGTCGCGGGCCGGATGGATGACACTGGCGGGCCGGATTTGGCCCGCGGGCCGTAGTTTGGAGACCCCTGCTCTACATTAATAGAATCTGTAAGGGTAAATTACTCAGTAGGTTGCTGTATTGTAATGCACATTTTTGCATTATGTAAATTTAACAGCAAATTAAAAAATATTCAAAATTGCATTAAATAATTGTTTTTTCGAAAAGACTGTGATATAAATAGAAATACATTTCTGTACAAAATTATAAATTTTACAATGTTTTTTTAAAGAGTAACATAATTTCCTGCTTTGTCTTTTGAAGCACTGTATAGTATAAAAGCGTTTTTTTTATACAAATTTTTTTCTTTTTCTCCCTTTTTATTTTAAATGTTTCCTTTAATCATAAGCCTTACAGCTCATTCTATCATATTTTTCTTATAGCTTTGATTCAGAGCAGAGGTGTACAGATATATTCTAACGTATCGAAATTCATCGACTTTGAGGATAAACATTTATATTTAAATAAAAACTTATGTTAAGAAATCTTTTCTATTTTTCCGATTTGGAAGAAAACATAAAACATCATCAACCTATATTTGTTTTAGAAAAAAAAAAAAAAAAATTGGATTGTGAATAAATTAGAATTCTCAAATTTTTTTTTTTTTTTTTTTTTTTCAGTTAAGAGCTTATTTCATGAATAATATTGTACATTTTCCTGACATATCTTTTATTCTTCGGTACAAATTTTATTCTTAACACAAGTAAGTAAATTTAAGGGATAATCATTTGATTTCTTTTCGGATAGTAAAGACACTGAAAAACAGGCATATTTGAAATACTGTGATCCCTTCTTGCCGCATATCCCCAGTAGATTCCCTCTCCCATTTTTTTCTGCAAACCATTCCCTCCCCTCCCCCTACTTCTACGTTCTATTAAGAACACTGACTGCCCCCACCCCCCAAATTCCTATCTCTCCCGTCAGTCTAATCCAGGGATGGGCAAACTCCAGCCCGCCGGATAGACTTTTTATTTGTCGGTCCGACGCAAATTAAAAGAAATATATGCTTATATTTTATATATCCATCTCCTTTTCTACTTTAATGAATTATTATTATTATTATTTTTTTTTTTTCCTTTTTTTCAAAGGACTGATGATCTTTTTACTTTCTTTATTTTTGTTCTACAAAACATAAATCGGCGGAAATAGCAAGCACAGACAGCTTTCAATCGGTAAAGTGTTTAAAGCGGCAGTTCTTTGTTAGTTATAACTGTAGATTGGCGCCAGTAATTAGAGTTTTACAAATCATTATCGAAAGTAAGTTTTCCAAATTTAATATCTCACGCCCAGAAAATCAGTTCTACGTTTGCTTCATCTTATATATGTAAACAAGTGTTTTCAACTATGAACCTTAGAAAGGAACGAGGGATTTGTTATTTCAGAAGTAGACTGACAGATGAGCATTTAGCCTCGTTCCTTATGGTGAGGTTCTCACTTTGAACCTCACTATAAGGAACTTTTAGAAATGAAATCGCAATTTCATTCATTCAACATATTTAAATTGTAATACTTGTATATTGTTTTTAAAATTTGAGAAAAATTTATCATTTTTTTTTTTTTTTTTTTTTTTGGATTTGTGGCCCGCGACCGAAAAAGTTTGCCCATCAGAAGTTTGCCCCCAAAAAAAAAAAAAAAAAAAAAAAAAAAATTGCTTTGGGCAAACTTTTTACTCAGAAAAAGTTTGCCCAAAGTTTGCCGCGACCCAAAAAGTTTGCTATTCATCTTCGTCCCCGACTTTTTCCGGGAATTTCAAACACAGTCTTGTCTCCCTTGTGGTTCTTCAAATACAAGTTGTTCACTGAGCAGTTCTGAGAATTTTTGGAAGAATTCTATTAGATCAGATGAATGGCGGGAAAATATCAAGGAGAAACCAGAATTCATACCTAATCTTTAAGATTTTGATTAATCCTGTACTGCTAATAAAATATAAGACATTATTTAGAGAAAAAAACTGTGGTTTGAATAATATGAGACAATTATATAAACCATGGTTTATATGTTTGGTTTTATATATTGCTGATTTTCTGAGAAAAAGTATCCCTTATAACAAATATTTTGATTTTCCAAAAGCCGTATAAAGTTTCGTAAAAAATTTTTTTGAGGATTTTGCTGTTTATTATTTATCGCACAGCTTTAAAAATCAACAAATTTAAATTTCCAATTTATTTATTCACATTTTCAAGAATAAAATCTTTAAATAACACTTTTTATTCCAGATAACCTGAAAAAGGAGAAGTGTAAATCAAAATGAATCATAGAATTTTAGTAGAGGAAATGTAACTTAGTACAAACGAGCATTTTTTCTGGAAAAAAAATTGTTTCAAAAAATCTATTATCTCTATCTATCTATCTCTAACATCTAAATCTATCTATCTCTAACATCTAAATCTATCTATCTCTAACATCTAAATCTATCTATCTCTAACATTCATGTGTCTAATATCAAATTATAATTATTTCTGTCGCAAGTTTTGTTCTGAAAAAGTCAATTTCACAATATTCAAGATGAAGAAACATGTTACGTTTTATTTATTATCATGTGCGAACATGATGTTGTCCTGGTTAGGGATTCATGGCGCAATCCAAAAAGTGCAGCAAGCAAATAAAACTCCATTCCAAATTTGCAAATTTCGGCGGAAAAATGGTAGTTTGGGCCCCTTAACTCTGTAAATGATTCATGAATAACGTTAATCTTCGTTATATTCACTTGACTATTGAATGTCATAGTGTTTCTTGTAGAATTGGGAATACTTCATTCTTCCTTAACGAGTAATATTTTCAAAATTTTATATATTCTTTTGGTTATTGAATACTTCATTCTTAATTTGCGACGACATTTATCTTACTTTTTTATGTTCTTTTAGAGATTCTTGAACAATTCAATCGTCATGAAGTTCTCGATCTATTCAACATTGCTATATTCATGTGGCAATTTGACCATACTTGTAGTATGCGAATCAATCGCTTCATATATCTCTTGCTGAACATTGTTATATATATTTTTTTCCCAGTGCAGCTGACAAACAGACATGGACGTCTTTGGATGCCTATAAGGGCTGCACCAATGTTACTCACTTTGCATTACCCAGGAGGCGCGTGTAACTTGATGGTAAGCTACGGAAGCGGAGTAACAATGCGACCCGCAGCGCTCTACCATCTTATTAGGACCGGGACCTACGGCTTAAAATAGATTCCGAACCACTACAACACCCATGGGAAAAGCCGGGATTTGAACCCGATACCTGTGGTACCGAACGCCAGAGCGCTAGCCATTCGGCCATCAGTCCCCGAAATTGTTATATTCCCGAGTTTATTCATCCGTTCTCCAATGTCCACACATGATAAGTTGAAATTTGCCGAGCAGACTTCATTTTGTTATTATTATTATTATTATTTTTATCTTAATATGTTGTTCGAAAAGTTTGAAAGCATTTCCACTGTTTAAAAAAGAAAAGAAACGATTTTTATAATATAATAAAAATATTCACTAATAAAGAATATCATTAATGCGCTTCATAAATAGATTATGCTTGAAATCTTTATCCGAAAATGTGTCTTTCAAAAGCCGGTGTAAATAATCTGGTTTTACTGTAGTAAGAACATTTTAATCACCAACAAAACATTGAATATATATTCATAATTAATAAACAGTAATCGTATTAGAAACTATTAGTTGTAGAATTGCCTGCTTTCACTGATACATGTTTAGTATTTAGAAAAATCTTCTTGACTAATATACAGGTTATCCATAAAATTTAGAATTTATGTAAGAATAAAACGCATAACAAAAATCTTAAACAAAAAAAAAAAAAAGAAAGAAAGAAAAAGTAGCAAGAAAGTATCAATAAATTATGTTCAGCAATTATTGTTAAAAATTGAAAAAAGGAAGCATTTTAAATAAAAACTATAGAATTTCAAACTATTTTATAAAAAAGCATCTGAAACAATTTTAAGAAAGAAAAAAAAACGCACAAAAGAAATTTAAATAAACCATTAAGAATAGCTCGTGAAAGAAATTTAAATAAACCATTAAGAATAGCTCGTGAAAGAAATTTAAGTAAACCATTAAGAATAGCTCGTGAAAGAAATTTAAGTAAACCATTAAGAATAGCTCGTGAAAGAAATTTAAGAAAAAAAAAAAACGCATGAACGAAATTTAAAGAAACCATTAAGAATAGCTCCTGAAAGAAATTAAAAAATAATAATAATAATAAACCAATACGACATGTTGAAAGTGGTACAGAAAACGAAAAACTGATATCAAGAACATGAAAAACCCCTCTCTCTAAAACAATACCCATAACATTATCAGTAATGAAGATATTGCAAATAAGACACCTTGAAGCTTGAAATTATAAAAAAATTTATTAAGAACAACCATTGTTACATTTGCATTACTCGCATAAAATTAAAATAATGGAGGATAATAGAAAAATAAAAATAACCAATGTGATGAACTAATATCAATGAATTACTCCTTGGATCTATTTATGTTAGCACTATTCGTAAACCACAATTTTCTGTTTTCAATCAATTTCTTTCTTTCTTTTAAACATATTTGTGACCGCACTAAAGCCATGTTTCACTAAATATGAAGAAGGAAATGTAAAGAAGAATAAAGATTTCTAATTTCCTGTACTAAAAAGAGTTATAACAGAATAATGTATGTACATATATAAAACACAGTAATAATTATTAATTCTTTTCATAATATGAAGACATTTTTCTCAATGAAATTTCACTTTAGATAAAGGCTTAAATAATTTTTAAAGTTAAGTAAATTTTGCTAGTATCATTATTTTGTAAAAATCAGATACGGAAATTCTGCTTCTCTAAGTCTTCTGAATTTTCTTCAACTTTCTCAAAATGTGCAAGAATGTAGTAGTTAAACAATTTGAAGAATTAGATTAAAACTATACTTTTTATCATTTTAATTACTTTACATAAAAAAACTCGATAGAAATATTAAAAAAAAAAAAAAAAATCTTAAATAAATATATATATTCAGATGGGTATTTTAAAATAGTAAGTTTCAAAATTTTTTAACTTTTAATACTCTTAGAGAGTACGTATTTAATTAATATTTTCAAAACATATAATTCAATTGTGTTTTTTTTTTTTTTTTTTTTTTGGTTTGTTATTAAGAGCTTTTTTATTTATTTATTTTTTGTTAAAAATGTACCATGAAAACATGAATATAAAATTTTCAAAATATTAAAGAATTTTTTTATCAATATTTTCCTAACAATTTTACTTTTCCATGAAATACCAAACTTCTGTATCTAACTTATTATTAATTGACTAGTATTTTAAACATTTATTATTTTTGTTGTACAAATAAATTAAAAATTCTAAAATAAGGTTGGAAAGTCATTAAATTAAACTTCATAGTGTAATTAGATAGATATAATGCCTTGAGAGCTAAATTGAAACTTAACAAATTATAATGGATTCAAAACTGAACAAATTTAAAAAAAATATTCCAAATAATATTCCATTCCATATTCCAAAAATATTATATAAAAGTTTTTTTTTTTTCCTTCCGAATGCGATATTTTCATTCTTTCATATAAGAAAGAATATGAAAAAAAAAAAAATTAAATAAATAAATAAACAATAGAAATGCTGAAAATAAATATAATATTGATAT
Organism: Caerostris darwini; assembly: GCA_021605075.1. Lineage (NCBI taxonomy): Eukaryota > Metazoa > Arthropoda > Arachnida > Araneae > Araneidae > Caerostris > Caerostris darwini. The sequence goes on along the minus strand of BPLQ01015106.1, from coordinate 31,226 downwards.
TAAGCAATTATCTCTAATGTTTACGATTAATGTACTAACACATGAAGTACGTTGTTAGAATGCAAAATTAGTAGTAAATTAGGCATTGCTCCGGATGTATGAAATAATCGGTGGGCTGAAACATAGATGGCGCTACTAGTATTAAATCCATATGATTTTTAGTTAAGGCTCGTTCCCACCCGAGAGACGTGAAGATGCAAGAGGCAAGCGACCAAATGTTTTCGACCCTTCACAGCGAAACGTTCAAAGTGAAAAACCGCTTGAAGTTGAAAGTTGGGCTACTCCACGCGGCGAACTGCAAACCGGTTTCAGGCGACCGCGGTGAGGTCAAATTTTGGTCGCTTGCATCTTGTATAAATTATGACAGCTGATGCACTATTAGTATGTGAGTTATAGCATTTTTAGTGAAGCAACTTTTGTTAGTTTGAAAAAATGGATAAAAAGGAATTTCGTGTGTTAATAAAGCATTGCTTTTTGCCGAAAAAAATACTATTGAAGCCAAGGCTCAGTTGATAAACATTATTTGGACTTTGCACCAGGAAAATCAACCCTAGAGAAGTGGTTTGCTAAATTTAAACGAGGCGAAATGAGCACCGAGGACGATGCACGCAGTGGACGCCCCAAAGAGGCCGTTACCGACGAAAACATCAAAAAAGTCCACAAAATAATTTCTGTTAACCGTAAAGTGAAGTGGATTGAGATAGCTGAGACCCTAAAGATATCAAAGGAACGTGTTGGACATATCGTGAATGAATATTTGGATATGCAAAAGCTCTGTTCTAAGTGGGTGGCGCGCTCTCACAATCGACCAAACACAACAACCAATTGAGGATTCTAAGCAGTGTTTGGAGCTGTTCAATCGTAATAAACCCGAATTTTTGCATCGATATGTGACAATGGATGAAACATGGCTCCATCATTTTATACCGGAGTCCAATCGACAGTTAGCCGAGTGGACTGCTCGCGATGAACACTAAAAATGCTATAACTCACATACTAATAATGCAACAGCTGTCAAATTTATACACGTGTCTTAGGGCTGACTAAAAATTATATGGATTTAATACTAGTAGCGCCATCTATGTGTCAGCCTACGAACGTATCAGCCCACCTGTTACACTTTAGATACATCTTTCATAGATTCTCCTTTCAGCCCAACTGTTAATAAGAGATTATTGTTTTAACATTTTAACTAGATCAATGAAAATATAATAGCCGAAATTAAATACAGTAATAATGCGAATTATAAACTGCGAAGGTGAACAAAGAATAAGAATATGAAATCGAGATAACATTTTTACGGAAAACATTACTTAACTTACATTTATACTTTTATCTTTCAGCGAGTATGTAAATTATAATTTTTTTTTTTCCATTTAACTTTAGGAAAAAAATTCTATACATTAAGATAAATGAAAAGTAGTTCAATCGATGTATTTTAAACCTCCATCGCTTTCATTCACATTTCTCGTAAAGGCGTTCCTAAATTCCGGTAAAATTTATTCATACAATTTACTTTCATTAATTATTTTCAAGTATTTTTAACATAACATTCACAGTTATCTTATCATTTAGCGAATTTGCATTTAAATATTAAAATATATATATATATATATAAAGAGTGATGTGAGATGCACATTGATTGTCTTGGTAGTTTCTGCAAACTTTTTTCTAGTTTATTACGGTTTCTTTTCTAGTTTCACTCTCCCTCCTCTTTCTCTACATCAGGGTCACCCGCGGGCCAAATCCGGCTCCGCCAGTGTCATCCATCCGGCCGACAGCGAATAGCTCATTGTTATTGTAATAAGCTGGATAAAAAACAGAATGATAATAACTCGGTTTTATTGACTTGCTAGGTAGCTTAATGACAAAAGCATAATAAGCAGAAAATTTAACTTAAGCATAACAACTAACAAATAATTGAAAGGAATCCCACTAACGTTATAAACTAGTGAACATTCTGCGGTAGTTATGTTGGGGTAAAGAGTATCGCATATGTATGTATCGATGTTTAGAATGCATATATCCTGAATCAAATATACGATTTTTGTCCTGAAAAATCCTTCAGAAACGGAAAAGCCAAATGAACGCGAATGAAACCGCGGGGTATCCACTTGTAAAAAAATACTAATGAGATTTATGTAATTGTGATTTTTCACTGATAGTAGTTTGTAGTTAGCAAGCGTATGCTCGCTCAGAGCGTGTACTCGGTGACTGGTCTAGAAATTATAGATAATGGCAGAAAAAAATTAAAACGGTTTTGGCCCTTGGTATTTACTGGAATAAACAGTATAGCCCTAAGGCTAGACAGTTTGGAGACCCTCTGTTCTACATCATTCTTATTTTCAAAGTAAAGTGAGAATTTCCTGTCAAGTTGGCAATTTAGTGATGGTCATTTACAATCCTGTTTTTTTTCGGGGGAGTAGCCGGATATCGTTGTGGCATCTTTTATGACTCAACTCTCCCCTTACTGAAAATAGTTAAACAAAGCGGATCCCCACCCCAGATTTCCAAAGGGGAAAAGAACCAGTTTCATTTTCCCCCGCCTTTTCCTGACCTCCCATTTTCTCCTCTCTCTCTTCCAACTAATCAGATTGCGCAAATAATTAAGTTTTGCCCAGATAACAACTTTTATTTTATAAACAATTTTCTTTAATTTACTTTCGTAATATTAACAATTATCGTACAGCCTTTGCTTAGCTTAAACACCATTTATTAATTTTTAATTATAAATTCAAAACTTCTTAATTTGATGCACTTGTGTAAAAGAAGGTATGGGAATTGAATTCCCCGAGTAACATAGCATATTCTCTGCCTCAGTCAACATATTAAAATCCTTCGAAATAAATTTAATAAATCTATCCGCATCTTTTATCCTATAATCCAGGGGTCTCCAAACTTTCCAGCCTTAAGGTCATACTATTTACTCCAGTAAGTACCAAAGGCCAAAACCGTTTTAGTTTTTCTGCCATAATCTGTAATTTCTAGACTAGTAACCAAGTATGCGCTCTGAGCGAGCATACGCTTGCTAAATTCTCTGGTTCAATTACTATTGTGTGTAATGATACAAGGACCGTAACACTTGACGAGACAAGTGGATACCCCACGGTTTCATTCGCGTTCATTTAGCTTTTCCCGTTCCTGAGAGATTTTCAGGATAAAAATCATATGTTTGATTCAGGATATATACATTCCAAACATTGATATACATGCATATATACATACTCTTTTACCTACATAACTACCGAGGGCACAATTTCAATTAATCGTAAAATTAAAAGCGGACTACCCCAAGGGTCAATTTTATCACCGCTATTATTTAATATTTACGTAAATGATTTTCCACGCGACACCGACATACACACGGCCATGTACGCGGACGACACGGCAATAATCACCCAACACACCCATGCATTCACTGTTTACTTCAGACTCCAAAATTTTATTGAAAAACTTGAAAGATGGCTATGCCTCTGGAAAATAAAAGTCAATCCTAATAAATGTGCAGCATTAATTTTCCATCGAAGAAGATCAACTGTCAATATGTACCAATTTCAAATCTTTAATGAACCAGTGCCTTTTGTTTCCGAATACAAGTACCTGGGGGTTATTCTTGATAGAAAATTAAACTATAGCAAGCATTTAAATTACACCATGGGGAAAGATTAAAGCTAAACGCGTATTCACTCCTCTCATAAACAGGAAAAGTAAACTTTCGATCGGAGGTAAACTCACCATTTATATTTCTCTCATTAGACCGATCTTACTATACGCCGCGCCAGTCTGGATTAACTCCGCCATTAGCTCGCTCAAAAAATTTCAAGCTTTCCAAAATCAATTTCTTGTAACCATCACCGACGCACCACTCCATTACAATAGACATAGGATCCATAACGAATTACACCTAGAATTTTTCTTAAATTACGCCAAACAATTATCTGAAAATTTGCTTCTTAAAATTCCAAACACTAAAAATCCGCTTCTCTTAAATCTTCCAGACTTTAATCGTAATTCCGCATATGCTAAAAAACGACCGCGTTCAATTTTTAATCAAGATTTTAATTCCTTTCCCGTCGCGAAACGCATCCATATCGACCCCGGATAAGTTTTTAATAATTTTTCGTAACAAATTTCTTTCCGTGTGAATTTACAATTCGCCTCATTAATATGCACCTTTTTCACTATTTACGTTCGTCCGCCGACCTTCGATTAGCATTGTTTACGTTCGCCTCGCATCACAACCGCTCTTGTTATGTGTGATAGACTCTGCCCTCTCTTTCCTTTCTAAACTCTCCAGGAATGGCACTGCATTGGTTAAATCTTAATGTTACTCCTTATATTTATTAAAAATAAAAATAAATATTTAATTTAACTATTATTTTTACATTTTTAGAAATTTTTAAAAATTTTTATCAATACTAACAGTAATTTCTCTTTTTATTTTTATACAGAGCATGTGCTCTTTTAAATGTTAATTTATTCTCAATAACTTAATTTGGTTAACTATAATTATGATACTTAAATTCTTCGGAGGTACAGGGTGATATCCCTATGGACTCCAATATACAATAGCCTCTGCTCTGCTCTAACATCTCCTTCGCCAATATTGTGGCAAGTAACATCTCTCCTCAAAACACTTCCGCTCAAATTCCTAACCAAAACACCCCAACTCCATTTCCTTCTCCTAATAATAATACTGAAATCTATCAACTACTGTTCATTCTTAAAGAATTCGCTCAACTCTTCTCCTCAGACGACATCCAAACCATGTTCAATAACCTTCAAGCTGCCACCACCAAAGGAGATAAATTATTCGTCATTCTGCATGGATTTTCCTCTTTCCTCAACGAATCTAATTAATGTCTGTTCCCTTCACTGGACAGTTACTCGCTCATTTTATTTCTCTTGCATGTATTTTAATTACTTTCATCACTTATTATTATAATAATATTAAAAAAAAAAAAAAAAAAAAAAACTCACACTCTATTAAACTTGTTTTTAGTGTTTGGGCAAGATTCCTTTTAGTCTTTACTGTTTTCTTTCAACAGCAATGCTCTTTCATTTTTCCAATGGACAATCCAAGATAGAAGCTAACGGCTGTTGCGCAGCCACGGAGCTTCGCCAAAACTCAATTCTCTCTCAACATATAATACATTGTTTTATCCTCAAATAAAACTACTTCTCCTAAAGTACCATTACTGTTAGCCCCACCTGATGATGGGGCCTCCTATTCTTATAGTTTTTTTTTCTCATTACAAATAAATATTTTTACATCCTTAATTCTTTAACTTACTCTTATTTTATATCTATTGCCATTTATATTAATTAAATATATATGATGTGTGGTTATAAGATTTCAATGGGCATTGACCTAAAGCGACGCTTCTCCAACATCAAGACAAAAGTGCGTAGTTGCTGAGCAGCCAAAATAAACCCTCCAGAACTCATGTTTTTTCTAAAATATTGGAAATATGAAATATGTTCTAGATCAGCCTTGATAATTGTTCACCTATTATCTTTTTTATTATTAAAATAAATAAAGTTAAAATCTAAAATACATATTAAAAAACTAATTTTAATTATATTACCATTTAATACATATTTAATTAATATATAACCATACATAATTATATAGATACATTGTTATAAATGCAACTATATACACTCAAGAGCCAAAGCATTATGACCACCCCTATATTTTGCAATGAACTCGCCTGGATGACGTGGAAGGCACGTGATCATGTGGAAGTGGTATTTAACTGCTGCTGGAGAGTCTGAAAAAAAATAATATATATATTATTATATGTATAATAATAATATAACGTTATTGACAGGTGATCATTATGTTTTGGCTCTTGAGTGTATATGTATATATATATATATCTGGCGCTCGGTACAACACGTTTCGGGTTCAAGTCCCGGCGGTGCCATGGATGTTTGTAATGGTTCGAAATCCACTTTAAACCGTAGGTCGCGATCTAATATGAGTGTAGAGCGTTGGGCTGACATTCCTACTCCGAAAAAAGAGAACATGTTCAGTCTCCAAAACTGTTGTCTTTAAATCAAATGTAGGCAGACATGATATATATATATATACTACATATATTATTTTATTATTAAATAATATTTAAATGCAGTGACCTGTCTCAAAATTTAAATAAAAAATTCTCTTCCATTTTGAAAACGAGAAAATTGAAAAACTAAAATAAATCAAAGACGAACGGATAAATAAAAAATATTTCTTAAACAATATATGTAACAATATTCACATTCCACGAACGAGAAAGACATGTATCACTACGCGAACGTAAAACGTATTTGTGCGCATCTATGGTTACCACAACTCATCTGGGACCTGAATGGCCGAGTGTCTAGCGCTTTGGCGCTCGGTGCCACAGGTTTCGGGTTTGAGTCCCGACGTTGCCATGGATGTTTGTAGTGGTTCTGAATCCACTTTAAGCCGTAGGTCCCGGTCTCCTATGACTGTAAGAGCGTCACGGAGCTAAAGTCAGATTTCTACCTACGGGTGCTCCATCAGAACAGAAGCTGCCCCCTTCCCTCCATCCCTGAGTAGACTACTCACAGGATGCCCGTCCCGCGGTGCAGGACCCTGAGGATATGTCAACGACAACAACTCATCTGTCAACGCCAACAGCGACAGTCAGCTCGGTCGCCGCTTATCGCTGTTGGCGTTGACTGTAGTTAAAATAGAGTTCGCCAGCCCAGATCTGTCCCAAAGTTCAAAATCCCCCCAGGTTTTTATATTGTTATCGAGTTAAATAATGAGAAATACCATTTTTCCAGCGATACATTACGTGATTTAATCGAAAACACGAAATGTCAAACTTTCTGTTAGTAATTGAGAGTTTACATGACATTTACCGACTTAATGCAGAAATTTAAAATAAATTAAACATTTTGGTAATAGATAAATATTTTATTCAACATTTTGTATTAATTGAAATTTCGTTTCATTTATATACACTTCATTCATTTATATACACATATTTATTATCATTATTATTTATATACACAAACACATATTTCATTTATTGTCTTGAGGGGGGGATGGCTTGAGCCCCCAAGACAATAAATGAACTATGTGTTTTTTCAAACTTATGGTCACAGACCATTTAAGTGTAATTGTTTTTTGTTAAATATTTCAATGAATCAGTGTTTTTCTTATCAGTGTCCTTTTTATTATTACTGCATTTGTCGATATAATTAAAGTTTTGCCTGGTTTAGTTTTATTAAATATTCCTCCAAATATTGAAGCTGATATAAACAACGTAATAATTTTAAATTTGTTTATGTAATTTTTTTATAAAGTTTTCTGTTTTGCGTACAATATTTCTTAATTTTAATATCCGTTTTTATTCAATTCTTTCTATTAGCTCACACTCTCCCTCTATATATCTTGTTCAAATTTCCAATCGTTCATGAAATACTTTTTATCCTCCACTCAACTTCAAATGCATTTTTTTTTTTTAACTTACAGTGGAGGACACTGGATGTGAATACAGTTTTTTCAAATATTAATTCATTCATTAAATTTAATTAAATAATTTTAGTTATTTTTAGATTTAATTTGTATATATCTACTAATAGATGGCGCCAGATAAACTTAAAAAAATGAATGAAAATTATTTATAAAGGACTTTCTGCAATAGAGTGAAAAAAAAGTAGGAATTGACTTTATATTACTTGTTCTAGAGCAGGGGTCTCCAAACTTTCAAGCCTTAGGGCCATACTGTTTACTCCAGTAAGTACGAAGGGCCAAAACCATTTTAATTTTTCTGAAATTATCTATAATTTCCAGTTAGTTGTTATGCTTAAGTTAAATTTTCTGCGTATTATGCTTGTCATGAAGCTTTATCTAGCAAGTCAATAAAAACGAGTTACTATCATTCTGTGTTTTTTTATCCAACTTATTACAGCAACAATAAACTATTCGCTGTCGCGGGCCGGATGGATGACACTGGCGGGCCGGATTTGGCCCACGGGCCGTAGTTTGGAGACCCCTGTTCTAGAGCGACTGACACCAGGATTGTAAACAGGAATTGTGAGAATAGCTTCATCGCAAATCTGAGGTCATTTATCATGAAAAGTTTTTGAAATTTTGAATACGTACGTAATCCATTATCGGATTAAGGTCCAGATCTTCACAGATTTGTTTCCGTCTCACAAACCACTGGGCGTTAACTATACTTAGGGTGAGGAGAATTCTGTGGTGATGACAGTATTCATCCAAACAGAAGAGTAAAAACGAAGCAAACAGGGCCGGATTTTCCTATAGGCTAACTAGGCTTCAGCCTAGGGCCTCAAGATCAAGAGAAGCCTACATTGAAATTGTTAGCAAAATAGAATGTCACTATTCTAAAAACAGTAAGCACTAAAACACTGGATCGAAAATAAGGAGAAATTCTACGCATATGACTCATAAACTAACATAAAAATGTATTGGTTAAAATCAACGTGTTCGGCTCATTGGATCTGTTCGTTTGTATAGACTAGATTGCTCCAAATTTAATATATACAATTTAATATTTTCTTTTTTGTGATCTGGATTTTGTTTCAATAAAGTTCCATTTTTGGTTTAGTTTAAAACTTAAAATTCATAATAATTCATACTTAAACTTTAAATGCGAATTATTATGAAATAAGTTTTCTGAATTGAAGTTACTTTAATCTTCAATGTATTGAATATATTTAACTTAATTTAACAGAAAATAGGATAATTTTTATTACATATTTTATTTTCGTAGTCAAAGACTTTTATTATTTGAATTTTGTTTCTTTGTAAATGGTGTGTGTTATGCTTGATGAGTTATTGTTACAAGTTCTCTATAGGGTGCAGAGGATAAATGTCCAAATAAGTGTTCTCGACTTTTTTTTTTTTGGGCCACATTTTTTATAAAGATTAGTACCCATCACAACGTGTTTCATTTAGCATATTGATACATATCACAGTAATGATGCATTTTACTATCTCTCGTGTCCTTTAAAAATGGGAGGTGAAAGGGCCTCATAAGTGGAATAGCCTAGGGCAGGGATGGGCAAACTAAGACCTGTGGGCCAACTCTGGCCCGCCGGAAGGTTCTAACCGGCCCGCGGATAGAATTTTAATTTGCCTATCCGAGGCAAATTAAAAGATATATATTGTATATATTATATATCCATCTCCTTTTCTACTTTGATTAAATATTATTTTTTTTCTTCCTTTTTTCAAAGGACTGATGATCTTTTTACTTTCTCTATTTTTGTTCTACAAAACATAAATCGACGGAAATAGCGAGCACAGACAGCTTTCAATCGGTAAAGTGTTAAAAGAGGGAGTTATTTGTTGGTCATAGCTGTAGGTTTTACAACAATTATCGAAAGTAAGTTTCCCAAATTTAATATCCCAGAAAATCAGTGCTATGTTTGCTTCATCTTATATATGTGAACAAGTGTTTTCAACTATGATCCTTAGAAAGAATAATTTCAGAAGTAGACTTGACAGATGAGCATTCAGCCTCGTTCCTTAGAATCAGTCCATCTCACTTCGAACCTCAATACAAGGAACTTTTAAAAATGAAATCGCAATTTCATTCCACTCATTGACATATTTAAATTGTAATACTTGTATATTGTTTTTAAAATTTTAGAAAAATGTATGTTGGCCCGCCAAACTTTTTTTTTTTTTTTTTTTCCGATTTTTGGCCCGTGACCGAAAAAGTTTGCCCATCCATGATCTAGTCAGACGCTTATAACAGCCTATGGGTATCTATTCTAAGAATAATATAATAAATTTCTTTTGGGTTTTTTACAAATATTTCTTTTTGATTTTACTAATTTTTTGAGTTTTGGGAATTTATGGATGACATGTTCCTCACTCTTATTAATATATACTCTGCATACATTTTTGTGTTTTGTGATCTTTAAATGTAGCTCCAGCCATTCACTCTTTTGATATTTGTGTTTATTTAATGATTTTCAGTCTCGTTGCTGTAGCTCATGCGCACATGGGATCTTGAACCTTTGTTGCTTCTCTCTCATCCTCCCCCGCCCCCTTCTTTTCTTTTTTTTTTAATCAAGTAATATAAGAAAAGTTTTTTGAAGTCAATTCCTACTTTTTTCCGACTCTATTGCAGAAAGTCCTTTATAAATAATTTTCATTCAGTTTTTTGTAAGTTACAGAAAATTATTCCTCACTCATATTATATATTTTGCGTACATTTTTGTGTTTTGTGATCTCTAAATATAATTCCAGCCGTTTACTCTTTTCATATTTGTGTTTCATATTTCATATTTCTTTTGATCCCGCCTTAGGGCCGTACTGTTTACTCCAAAAAGTACCAAGGGCCAAAACCGTTTTAATTTTTCTGCCATTTTCTCTAATTTCTAGACCAGTCGTCGAGTCGTTTGAGCAAGCATATTTGCTAACTACAAACTATTGTCAGTGAAAAATCACAATTATACAAATCTCATTAGTATTTTTTTACAAGTGGATACCCAGCGGTTTCATTCGCTTCATTTAGCTTTTGCGTTCCTGAGGGATTTTCAGGATAAAAATCATATGTTTGATTCAGGATATATACATTCCAAACATCGATATACACATACGATACTCTTTACCTCAACATAACTACCGCGGGATGTTCACTAGTTTATAACGTTAGTGGGATTCATTTCAATTATTCGTTAGTTGTTATGCTGAAGTTAAATTTTCTGCGTATTGTGCTTGTCATTAAGCTTTACCTAGCAAGTCAATAAAACCGAGTTATTATCATTATGTGTTTTTTTATCCAACTTATTACAGCAAAAATAAGCTATTCGCTGTCGCGGACTGGATGGATGACACTGGCGGGCCGGATTTCGCCCGCGGGCCGTAGTTTGGAGACCCCTGATGTAGCTCATGCGCACATGGGATCTTGAACCCTTGCTACTACTCTCTCATCTACCCCCCCCACACACACCCCTTCTTTTTTTTTAAACAAGTAATATAAGAAAAGTTTTTTGAAGTCAATTCCTACTTTTTTTCCACTCTATTGCAGAAAGTCCTTTATAAATAATTTTCATTCATTTTTTTAAAAGTTACAGAAAATTCTCACTCTTTCTCACATACACACTTTCCATCTCTCTCACTCATTTATTCACATGTTTCATTTTCCATTTTGTTCCCTCCTTGACTCAGACTAGGACCCAGAATGAAAAAAGAATCTGAAAAACAAATTTTTTTCCACGCAGCCACTGACTGGTATTGATTCCTAAATTTATATCGTGCTAAATATCTTATATAAGGGAATTTTTTTTTCCTCCCACATAAAACTAAAATGAATGAATTAAATTTAATGAATTAATTAATATTTGTGAAAAAACTGTATTCACATCCAGTGTCATGCACTACAAGTTCAAAAAAAAAAAGATGTATTTGAACGTGAGTGTATGAATAGAAAGTATTTTATGAACGAGTGAAAATTGGAACAAGATATATAAATAACTTTAAATAGGGTGAGTGTGAACTAATAGCATTGAAAAAAGGAAAAATATCTTCATTCGTCTCATTAACATATTTAAATTGTAATACTTGTATATTGTTTTTTAAATTTTAGAAAAAATTTTTCTTGGCCCTCAAATTTTTTATTTTTTTTTTAATTTTTGGCCCGCGATCGAAAAAGTTTGCCCATCGCTGGCCCAGGGCCTCTTTTCATTTCAATCCGAGGCCCTGGATGCAAGCGGCGATTTCGAAACGATCGAAAAAGAATTCCCCGACGAGTGGGGGAGGGAGAAAATAAACAATCAAGGAGGGAAGGAATGAACAGTTAAATCAATTTGAAGTGTTACTTTCTGTCAGAAGGAGTGGTTCGCGGATGCCGTAGTCGGGTTACTGAAGCACCGAGGGTGTTTTTTTTTTATTGCCGTGTGGAAAACTTTATTTGGACACCGTGTTGAAGGATTGTGGTTTACTATTTAGCTGCCGACTGGACTTGCGCACGTGTGGACTTCATAAATTAAGCTTGTTTACTTCAATAGGAGTTTCGGAATTTCGGCAGGTCAGGGCAGGTTTGCATCATAATGAGTTCATACTCTGTTTACGTTTTTCAATAGTTTTGGCATCGACAACGGGTCCCTAATTGTACCGAATGTAAGCTTAACTTTAAATTCTTTTAATTTGCATTTCATTTTTATTTATTATTAGTATTTTTTTTTTTTTTTTTTTTTTTTTTTTTTTTTTTTTGAGTACCACTTTAACTGAATTTTTGAAACTTTATCTTGTATTTTTACTAACATTAATTAAGCAGCCAACTATAATTTAAAACATATCTATGAATTAAGATGAGGAGATTTAAGGGCTATTTCCCCCTGTTGGTACTCCGTAATCGTGGTATACACCAGGCCAGGGGATAAAAAAGAATGTGTTTATCTCGAATGTGAGGAAGGCAGGTGTCGAGAATGACACTGGTAGAATGAAGCTGGTTTTTAGTTTTCGGCGGCAGTTGGATAGGGGGCCGTGCGTCTATGTACGAGTATATAGGAATAAATCGCCGTTGGCGTTGACTGTAGTTAAGATAGAGTTCGCCAGCCCAGACCTGTCCCAAAGGTCGAAATCCCCCCAGATTGTTATTGAGTTAGATAATGAGAAATGCCATTTTTCCAGCGATACATTACATGATTTAATCGAAAACACGAAACGTCAAACTTTCTGTTAGTAATTGAGAGTTTAAATGATATTTACCGCCTTAATGCAGAAATTTAAAACAAATTAAACATTTAGGGGTACTTACGTATTAACGGTACCTTGGCGACAGACTTGGCGGTTTTTAAGTGTCGCCAATCTTTATTATTTGGAATAAAAATATTTTGAAAGCGTTCTGATTTTAAATGAAGTGTTTCATATATATTTTATTATTTGGAACAAAACTTTTAAGTGCAGATTGGCGCCAAATATGTAGCTGCGGTTGGCGCGTGTGCTCTTTTTTGGCGCAACTGTCACCAAGGTACCGTTAATACGTAAGTACCCATTTAGGTAATAGATAAATATTTTATTCGACATTTTGTATTAATCGAAATTTCGTTTCATTTATATACATATATTTACTATCCATTTATTATCATTATTATTTATATACACAAACACATATTTCATTTATTGTCTTGGGGTTGAATCGATAAAACTTATAACGATCGATTATTGTAACTTTTCCGACTCCTGAATGGGACTTTTTTTTTACCGACTCCCAAATCCTTACTCACTTCCATAATTTTATGTACTGTGATCTTTGGATATAAAAGAATTTAAAATAAATCCAATGACTTTTATTGACCTCATATGTCTATAAAACTGGGGCCTGAATGGTCGAGTGGCTAGAGCTATGGCGCTCGTTACCACAGGTTTCGGATTCGAGTCCCGGCGGTGCCATGGATGTTTGTACTGGTTCTGAATTTACTTTAAACCGTAGGTCCCGGTCTAATAGGATCGTAGAGCGTTGCGGGGGCATTGTTACTCCGCGTCCGTGGCTTACCTTCAAGTTACACGCGCCCCTGGGAAATGCAAAATGAGTAATGTCTGTGCAGCGCTTGCCTTAAGGCATCCAAGACCAAGCTGTCTGAGTGTTTGCCAGCTGCATTAGAAAAAAAATGTCTATAAAACTCAATGAAAACGTGAGCAGTTGTCATGCAAGAGGGCCGAGGTTCAAATCCGCTGGCGGCATCGTAACCACTGCTTTAAAAAAAAAAAAAAATGAGACTCTATAGAGATTGTTATAATGTGTAGTAGCATCTCGCATCGATAATCGGGTTGAATGTCGGGAGTAGGGATTGCAATATCGGACCAAAAGTTCAATACCGGTATTCGGTATTTTTAGATCTTGATACCGGTTTTAATACTTGTAGTAGAAGTTTTAGAAAAAGAAAGAAGACACAGGTGTTTTTTTTATTTTTTTATTTGCCAGATTTATTAGAGAATGTAAATACCACAAAAAAAATTTGTAACTTATAAATTATAACAGTATATAACGAATCACAAAAAAAGTGTAAATATCACTATTCAGTCTGCTGTACTATTAAAAATTTTTGAAATGTGATCTTAAAAAACATAAACCGAAGTATTATCAACTGATTTTTTATGTTCTTTAAAGTTATTCTTATTCATTATTATTGAGTATTATTTATGAGCATATATATAATAAATCTGAAAAATATTTTGAACTCTAAAGTATGACATGCAAATACAATGTGAATAACAAACTCACCAATTTAAAAAATATCGAAATATTTCACACTTTCTTCACAACTACAACCTTTTCACAGATAAGAATTTATAGTTTTCAAATAAGAATTCACAGATAAGAATAAGAATTCTAAATTTCTAGTAAATATCGAAAAAACGGTATTTAAACTTGTGAATACCGGTATTACAAAACTGTACAAATGGCTCAAAATACCGGTATTCGGTATACCGGTATTGCAATCCCTAGTCGGGAGCTTTCTCCCATACGTCCCTCAAATGCGGAGCAGTTTCCCTTAAACATTACCACTTATACCCTACCCTCATCAACCGTCAGTGGGCTGTTTGTGGTATACATAAGTGAAACATGCGGTCCACGGTTGTTAAATATAAATAAATATATAAAAAAAATTTTCATAACAAAGTGTGTTTCAACAACTTAAAAGGTGTTTGCACTCACTTAAAAAACCTTCTTGCCTCTTAATTTGCTTTTAAAAAATACATCCTCTAAAAAAAAAATTAATAATACTTAATGAAATGGATAAGTGTCAAAGTATTATAAAACAGCGGAAAACAAGCAAAAGGAAATCGTACATTTTTTATGAGCGTAGATGCTCTATTTGTAATACATTAAATCTCATTTTTATTTTTAGTTTTTTAATGCGGCTGGCAAACACTTAGACAGTTGTCTTGGATGACTTAAGGCAGGGGTCTTCAAACTTTCCAGCCTTAGGGCCATACTGCTTACTTCAGTAAGTACCAAGGGCCAAAACCGTTTTCATTTTTCTGCCATTATCTATAATTATAATTTCTACCATTATCTATTGCCAGTGAAAAATCACAATTACATGAATCTCATTAGTATTTTTTTGCAAGTGGATACCCCGCGGTTTCATTGACGTTCATTTAGCTTTTCTGTTCCTGAGTGATTTTCAGGATAAAAATCATATGTTTGATTCAGGATATATACATTCCAAACAGCGATATACGAGCATATGCGATACTCTTTACCCCACAATAAATACCGCGGGATGTTCACTAGTTTACAATGTTAGTGGGATTCATTTCAATTATTTGTTAGTTGTTATGCTTAAGTTAAAATTTTCTACGTATTATGCTTGTCATTAAGCTTTTCCTGGCAAGTCAATAAAACGAAGTTATTATCATTCTGTGTTTTTTTTTTATCCTATTTATTACAGCAACAATAAGCTATTCGCTGTCGCGGGCCGGATTGATGACACTAGCAGGCTGGATCTGGCCCGCGGGCCGTAGTTTGGAGACCCCTGCCGCAAGGCAAGCGCTGCACTGGGGTTACTCACTTTGCATGACCCAAGCGGCTCGTGTAACTTGAAGATAAGCCACCGACGCGAAGTAACAGTGCCCCCGCAACGCTCTACAATCACATTAGACCGGGACCTACGATTTAAAGTGGATTCCGAACCACTGCAAACATCCATGGAACGGAATTCGAACCCAAAATCTGACGCTAGCCACTCGGCCATTCAGGCCCTTTTTATTTTGAATAAAAGAATAGATTCTTTGAGATCTTCTTTAATTGTATAAGTCTCAGTACCGAAAAAATTCTCTCGTCTTACTTGGTTTGCTGCTAAAGCAGTCACTGTCTTTGATCTTGGTTGTGTTTATGTGACGGATTTAGGCTAAGTCAGTGACGGATTTAGGTTTAGGTCCGGGCCTACGGTGGCAAATTTTTAGTTTGTTTGCAAAATTTGAAATCGATTTTGTTTTTTTATCAACTGTAAGAACGAATTTGAATGCATCTTTTCTTGCTTTGACAACCTCAAGATGTCAATAGAAAGTTTTTGCATACCGTATTTTGGACGTCCGTTTTTTTTTTTTCCCAGCGCGCATGCTCATAGGAAATTGCGCATGCGTATCTGTAATAATGTTTCCTATGAGCATGCGGCTAGGGAGAAAAAAATAACGGACGTTCAAAATACGGTATGCAAAGACTTTCTAATATTTAAAGGGTAGAATTATTTTTTAAATTAATTAATCGTGTAAATGATAAAATTTAAATATCTAACGAATAGGTACTAAAAAAAATTCCGTTAAGTATAGCATTTATCTATTGGGGTTAGATTTTTCATAAATTATTTTTAAAAAATCTAACTATAGCGTTTGTTTGCTCATCTTTATAACACAAAATATTAATTCACCCTATTTAATTATACCTTTGTCCGGTTACACAAAAACTTTATTATTATTATTTTTTAATGTTGTTGTTATCGTGTCCATGGATTTAAAAAATAATTATCAAAGTTAGATCAAGATTTTAATTTTAAGATTTTTTTTTTAATCTCGCATAAAAATGCTATAGTTTTACGTAATGTGAGGCCCTATTTTCAAAGATTACCATGATCAATTTAAATTTAAGAAATTCTAATGAAATCGATCAACAGCCGTCATGTTCATTTGCAATAAGAATTGAAAACTTGATTAATAATTATTAATTTTATGATGATATGAAAAAATTGCTTACGAGGGCCTCTAAAATAGTAAATAAAAATTTTTTTAATTATTTATTATAATTATAATTTTTAATTTTTTAAATTTTATTATTATTATTATATATAAAAGGGCGTGGGCCTGAATGACCGAGTGTCTGGCGCACGGTACCACAGGTTTCGGGTTCGAGTCCCGGCGGTGCCATAGATGTTTGTAGTGGTTCGGAATCCACTTTAAACTGTAGGTCACGGTCTAACAGGATCGTAGAGCGTTGCGGGGGCATTGTTACTTCGCGTCCGTGGCTTATCTTCAAGTGACACGCGCCCCCTGGGTAATGCTAAGTGAGCAACGTCTGTGCAGCGCTTGCCTTAAGATATCCGAGACCAAGCTGTCTAAGTGTTTGCCAGCTGCATTAGAAAGAAAAATATATAAGGGCGTCAAATTAACTTGGGCCTAGGGCGCCATCAAACCCAAATCCGATCGAAGAATAATATTGAAATGCCTTATTATTTCATAAAAGAGTCGGGAGTCGGATCTTTAAACCGACTCCTTGAAAAATACTCCATTTCCGACTACAAATTCCCTTTTCTGGATTATACTGTGTTTTGCTGAGTTAGATTTATCTTGCAAAAAGGGAAAAGCACCCTTGATTAGCAGATGATTTAATAACAGTTCAGTTGATAATTGTTTTGTCTAATGCAGGGGTCTCCAAACTTTCCAGTAAGTACCAAGGGCCAAAACCGTTTTAGTTTTTCTGCCATTATCTATAATTTCTAGACAGTCGCCGAGTACGCGCTCTGAACGAGCATACGCTTGCTAACTACAAACTATTGTCAGTGAAAAATCACAGTTACATAAATCTCATTAGTATTTTTTTTTTTGCAAGCGAGGTTTCATTCGCGTTAATTTAACTTTTCCGTTCCTGAGGGTTTTCAGGATAAAAATCATATGCCCGATTCAGCATATATACATTTCAAACATCGATATACATGCATATGCGATACTCTTTACCCCAACATAACTACCGAGGGTAACCGCGGGATGTTCACTAGTTTATAATGTTGGTGGGATTCATTTAAATTATTTGTTAGTTGTTATGCTTAAGTTAAATTTTCTGCGTAGTGTGCTTGTCATTAAGCTTTACCGAGCAAGTCAATAAAACCGAGTTATTATCATACTAGGCGGCCTGGTGGCCAAGTGGCTAGCGCTCTGGCCATTGGTATCCCAGGCTTGAGGTTCGAATCCTGGCGGTGGCATGGTGGTGGCTGGGAGTCCACGCTAAACTGTAGGTCCCGGTCTATTTAGCCCAAAGTGTGCACAAGATGACCGTAGAGCGAATAACCAAACCAAACTATTATCATACTGTGTTTTTTTTTATCCAACTTATTACAGCAACAATAAGCTATTCGGTGTCGCGGGCCGGGTGGATGACACTGGCGGGCCGTAGTTTGGAGACCCCTTGTCTAATGTTTCAGGGATACGCGCCACCCTAAAAGAGTAATGTGCAATCGATTGTGTGGGAACCATGACCAGAGATAAGATTCTGCTTTATACGGCTGTGCCTCGCCCAGTTCTCAAGTACGCTTGCCCGGTCTGGTCCTATGCAGCTAAATCTAACTTAAAAACGCTTGAAACTCTACGAAATATCATTCTCCGCCAAATGGCCTCTGCTAAATGGTTCACGCGCAGTTTCGATATCTATAAAGCTATTAACATCCCTTCTTTAAAAGATTTTCTTAAATATACATCTCTGTTAAATTTTTTGACACGCTTATTCATCATGAAAATACTGCAATCCAGGAGATTGTCTCTTACGTTCTCCAAATACGATTTAAAACGTCCGCGCAAAATTTTAGTTTAATTTCTATTTTTATTTTTATTTGTTTATGATTGTCAATTAAATTCTTATTATTATATTTATAAATATATTGTGGGCAATTTGTATTGTTTCAACTGTATTTACCCCGTCCCATCGGAGATGGAGCCCCCAGGGGCTAAATAGCTCCAAAAGGAATCAACCAAGCAACCAAGACACCTTCATTGTCAGCTCTCTATTCACACAGACGACTCGGTGCTAATCACACAAGACAAATCCACATACATTAGTGGTTGCAATATCACAAAGGTATGTTAAAAAGATGGCTAACCACTTGAAAAATAAAGATCTTATCAAAAGTGCAGTTCCAATGTTTACTCGGAAATGTATTATTCCTCCTTTAGGAGAAATCACCAATTTCGGTATTCCAGTGGCATGGCTATCTGGATGAGAAATTCCGAGTGTCATTGTTAGACTCTAAATAGAATTAAACTAAACACCCTAAATTTCTCGCAATACTAGGTTCACGGCCCTTTGGCGCTCGGTACCCCAAGTTTCGGGTTCGAGTCCCGGCGGTGCCATGGAGGTTTGTTAGTGGTTCAGAATCCACTTTAAACCGTAGGTCCCGGTCTAATAGGATCGTACAGCGTTGCGGGGATAGTGTTACTCGCGTCCGTAGCGTACCTTCAAGCTACACGTGCCCCCTGGATAGTGCTAAATGAGTAACGGCGGTGCAGCCCTTGCTTATGGCATACAGATTAACTGTGTCTGTATTGCCAAGTGCATTAGAATAACAACATAAGTCGTGCTTAATTTTTACCAAATTCTAAAGTTTTAAAATTGATTAATAAGGATTAAGATGTGCAAAAAAATCTGAAAATAAATACTAACTAATAAGAAATCATATATAAAATAAAAGTTAGTTTTCTGAAAAATTAACGAATCCGTTGCGCAATCTGATTTGTTGGAAGAGAGAGAATTGAAGGTCAAGGGTCTGTGTTTATTGCTGGCTGGTGGGAGGGAGTGTCCCTTTTACGAAAATACTTTTCTTCGTTTGACACATCTGAGAGTGGAGATTCGTTTTGTTTATTGGTTTTTCAGTAGTCCCCCCTCTTCAGAGAGGGGGATGAGGGACGATCCCGCCGGCCGGAGTCAGTTTCTTTCGCACATCAAAAGGGTGTCCATTTGCGACCAGCTGTCACTGACAATCAGAGATAGGGCGGCTTGTTTCTGGCTGTCAAACGGAAACGATTGGAACGAGATGGGGGTGGAGGGGTGGCCCCGTGCTCTCACTTAGATGGGCCTTAAGGGTTGAGGGGAGTTAAGTCACAAAAGAGATCAGTAGTCACAAAAAAAAAAAAAAAACGATTCATGATTGTAAATGGCCATCCATAAATTCGCAAATTACTCAGCGAAAGGCCTTGGTTGACGTATTCTTTTGGAACTATTTAGCCCCTGGGGGCTCCATCCCCTATATATACTGGATCAGCATTTAACTTGGAAACAACATTTTCTGTACACCAAAACTAAATTTCGTATTGCCTCCAGAAAACTCTATCCACTTATAAATAGAAATTCTACCATGACCAGGGATAACAAAATTCTTCTTTATACTGCTTTGCCCAATTTTCAGGTACGCTTGCCCTGTCTGTTCCTATGTAGCTAAATCTAACTTAAAAACGCTTGAAGCGTTACAAAATATCATTCTCCGCCAAATGCCTCTGCAGAAGGGTTCATAAGCAATTCTGATAGCTACAAAGGCATCAACATTCCTTCCTTAAATTTTTTGACACGCTTGTTAATCATGAAAATACTGCAACCCAGGAGATGGACTCTCACGTTCCCAATTATGATTTAAAACGTCCGAGCAGAATTTTAGTTTAATTTTTAATTTTATTTTTATTTGTTTATGATTGTCAGTTAAATTTTTATTGTTATATTTGTAAGTATATTCTGGGCAATTTTCATTGTTTCAACTGTATTTACGATGTCCTATCGGAGATGGAGTCCCCAGGGGCTAAATAGCTCCAAAAGAATATGTCAACCATCGGGGATTGTGTTGTTGGGAAACACGACGTAATTTTCTACACATTTTGCTGCTATCCAGAGATTCTCGTTTTGATGAATTTATAATTATTTTTTTTAGCCTGAATGGCCGAGTGGCTAGCCCACTGGCGCTCGGTACCACAGGTTTCGGGTTCGAGTCCCGGCGGTGCCATGGATGTTTGTAGTGATTCGGAATCTACTTTAAACCGTAGGTCTCGGTCCTAATAGGATCGTAGGGCGTTGCGGGGGCATTGTTACTCCGTGGCTTGTCTTCAAGTTACACGCGCCCCCTGGGAAATGCAAAGTGAGTAACGTCTGTGCAGCGCTTGCCTTAAGGCATCCAAGACCAAGCTGTCTAAGTGTTTGCCAGCTGCATTACAAAAAAAAATTTTTTTTTTTTTTTTTTTTTTTGTCTGGGTTTATTTTCTGCCGTGCCAACAGTTTTCAAACTGTGGGAATGGACTTCATCAGAGACGACGTGAAAAAGTTTAAAGGAGTGACATAACACGTGTGAAGAATTCGAAATAATCTTTTTTTAACCAGGAAAAGAAACAAGAGAATTCTTCTATTGCAATTTTAAAATATTAATAATTTTTCTCTGTAAGCTTAAAAACTGTAATCCAAAAAAGTAGTGATAATATATATATATATATATATAATCAGGTATATGTCAGATTATGTATAATAGATATACATAATCAGGAATCAATTCTTAAATCAAGAATACGCAGATTCACAAATGTAGCATTTGTTTATTTGTAACTTTGCAACAGAAAACACACTTAGATGGGGGGAAAAAAAAAACACTCTTCGAAATTTGTCACAAATATATACTTAATTTCTAGGGCCTGAATGGCCGAGTGGCTAGCGCTCTGGCGCTCGGTACCACAGGTTTCGAGTTCGAGTCCCGGCGGTGCCATGGATGTTTGTAGTGGTTCGGAATGCACTTTAAACCGTAGGTCCCGGTCCTAATAGGATCGTAAAGCGTTGCGGGGGCATTGTGACTCCGTGGCTTATCTTCAAGTTGTGCGCGCCCCCTGGGTAATGCAAAGTGAGTAACGTCTGTACAGCGCTTGCCTTAAGGCATCCAAGACCAAGCTGCCTAAGTGTTTGCGAGCTGTATTAGAAAGAAAAAATATATTTATTTTCTTTATACATTGTATGAAATTAATGTACGTGATCAGTCACAAAATAATTTCTGATAACCATAAAGTGAAGTGGATTGAGATAGCTGAGACCCTAAAGATATCAAAGGAACGTGTTGGACATATCTTGAATGAATATTTGGATATGCGAAAGCTCTGTTCAAAGTGGGTGCCGCGCGAGCTCACAATCGACCCAAAACAACAACGAATGGATGATTCTAAACAGTGTTTGGAGCTGTTCAATCGTAATAAACCAGAATTTTTGCGTCGATATGTGACAATGTCCATCCATTATCATTTATCGACGCAAAAATTCGGGTTTCATTTCGGTGGTTCCATCATTTCACACCGGAGTCCAATCGACAGTCAGCCGTGAACGAACAATGTTTCGTTTAAAGCCCCTACCGGTATTCGCTGTATGCAAATTGCTTACCAAACCATCGTAGCTTTTCCACCTGAAGTGCATCACATTAGATTTTTTTTTCCTTTTTTCAATACTATTAGCTCACACTCTCCCTATATATATCTTGTTCCAATTTTCAATCGTTCATAAAATACTTCTAATTCGCCCACTCGATGTCAAATACATTTTTTAAAAACTTCTAGTGGATGACACGTGATGTTAATACAATTTTTCACAAATATTAATTCATTCATTAAATTTAATTCATTCATTTTAGTTTTATATAGGGGAGAAAAAAATTTCTCTTATATAAGATATTTAGCAGGATATAAATTTAGGGATCTATACCGTCAGTGGCGAAGCGTGTAGATCGTTGGGAAAAAAATTTCTTTTTCATTGTGGGTCCTAGTCTGAGTCAAGGAGGGAGCAAAATGGAAAATGAAACATGTGAATAAATGAGTGAGAGAGATGGAAAGTGTGTACGTGAGAAAGAGTGAGAATTTTCTGTAACTTTTAAAAAAATGAATGAAAATTATTTATAAAGGACTTTCTGCAATAGAGTGGAAAAAAAGTAGGAATTGACTTCAAAAAACTTTTCTTATATTGCTTGTTTAAAAAAAAAAAAAAGGGTGTGTGTGTGTGGAGGGGGGGGGTAGATGAGAGAGTAGTAGCAAAGGTTCAAGATCCCATGTGCGCATGAGCTACATCAGGGGTCTCCAAACTACGGCCCGCGGGCGAAATCCGTCCCGCCAGTGTCATCCATCCAGTCCGCGACAGCGAATAGCTTATTTTTGCTGTAATAAGTTGGATAAAAAAAACACAGAATGATAATAACTCGGTTTTATTGACTTGCTAGGTAAAGCTTAATGACAAGCACAATACGCAGAAAATATAACTTCAGCATAACAACTAACGAATAATTGAAATGAATCCCACTAACGTTATAAACTAGTGAACATCCCGCGGTAGTTATGTTGAGGTAAAGAGTATCGTATGTGTATATCGATGTTTGTAATGTATATATCCTGAATCAAACATATGATTTTTATCCTGAAAATCCCTCAGGAACGCAAAAGCTAAATGAACGCGAATGAAACCGCTGGGTATCCACTTGTAAAAAAATACTAATGAGATTTGTATAATTGTGATTTTTCACTGACAATAGTTTGTAGTTAGCAAATATGCTTGCTCAGAGCACGTACTCGACGACTGGTCTAGAAATTAGAGAAAATGGCAGAAAAATTAAAACGGTTTTGGCCCTTGGTACTTATTGGAGTAAACAGTACGGCCCTAAGGCGGGAAAGTTTGGAGACCCCTGGAGCTACAGCAACGAAACTTAAAATCATTAAAGAAACACAAATATGAAAAGAGTAAACGGCTGGAATTACATTTAGAGATCGCAAAACACAAAAATGTACGCAAAATATATAATAAGAGTGAGGAACATGTCATCCATAAATTCACCAAAACTCAAAAAATTAGTAAAATCAAAAAGAAATATTTGTAAAAAACCCACAAGAAATTTATTATATTAATCTGAGAACAGATACCCGTAGTCAGTTATAAACCATGCTATTTCTTCTGGCTAGATCAGGGATGGGCAAACTTTTTCGCCAAAAATCGGAAAAAAAAAAAAGTTTGGCTTTCGAAGATACAGTTTTCTAAAATTTTAAAAACACTATACAAGTATTACAATTTAAATATGTCAATGAGATGAATGAAAGTGCGATTTCATTTTTAAAAGTTTCTTATAGTGAGGTTCGAAGTGAGATGTATCGATTCTAAGGAACGAGGCTCAATGCTCATCTGTCAGTCTACTTCTGAAATAATTCTTTCTAAGGTTCACAGTTGAAAACACTTGTTCACATATATAGGATGAGGCAAACGCTTATTAAATCTGGGAAAGTGATTTGTAAAACTCTTAACTTATTGGCGCCAATCTACAGCTATAACTAACAAAGAACTTCCGCTTTTAACACTTTACCGATTGAAAGCTGTCTGTGCTTGCTATTTCCGTCGATCTATGATTTGTAGACCAAAAATAGACAAAGTAAAAGGATCATCAGTCCTTTGAAAAAAATGAAGAAAAAAATAATATTTAATCAAAGTAGAAAAGGAGACGGAAATATGATATATAAATATATATTTCTTTTAATTTGCCTCGGACCGTCAAATTAAAATTCTATCCGCGGGCCGGATAGAACCTTCCGGCGGGCAGGAGTTGGCCCCCCCTGTGTTAGTACATTAATCGTAAACATTGGAGATAATTGCTTAATATCAATATTATATTTATTTTGTTTGCATTTCTTTTGTTTATTTATTTATTTAATTTTTTTTTTTTTTTTTCATATTATTTCTCATATGAAAGAATGAAAATATCACATTTGGGAGGGAAAAAAAAACTTTTATATAATATTTTTGGAGTATGGAATGGAATATTATTTGCAATATTTTTTTTTTTAATTTGCTCAGTTTTGAATCCATTATAATTTGTTAAGTTTCAATTTAGCTCTCAAGGCATTATATGTAACTAATTACACTTTGAAGTTTGATTTAAGGACTTTGACACCGCGGGCCGTAGTTTGCCCATCCCTGGGCTAGATGAATGGATCCAAGTCAAAACATATCCAATGACGCATTCTAGATGATAATATATACACACACACACACATTCATACATTCTAATTAAAACCTATTTGTACTGTTAACTTTAATGAAACCAGTTATGAAGAGTTCATGATCTCGAATGTTAGATGATAATAGTATAAGCTGATTATAGTATTATTAGTAAAGAAAAGCTATAAAACGTGATGCCATTTACAGTTGATTCCTCTCAATGAAGTAATCCAGAATATTTAGGGAAATATTCCCGTTTTACGTCCAACAATAAATCAGTTTTTGTAAACATAAATTGCAATTACGCCACATTTCCAACTCCCATTCATAAAAGTCGTTGCGAAATAGTAACAATATGAAAAGAGTCATATGATTTTTCAAAATAGGAATAATATTAGAGTGAAAATTATTAATAATTTAAAAAAAAATTAAAACATTAAAAACAAACTCTTGATTGACTGAGACTCTCCAAATTCTAAAATTAATATCATACTTTGTAAAAATAAAGTACTTTTTTCCATAATCTAAATATTCTTATTAGACTAATTCCGCTTGTTAATGTAATAAATAAATCCCCAATTAATATATTAGCTTATAAATTAATTGATAGGGTAAAAGGAAGTATTAAGTGACATTTAATTAATAACTTTTTTTTTCTTTCTAATGTAGCTGGCAAACACTTAGGTAGCTTGGTCTTGGAAGCTTAAGGCAAGCGCTGCACAGACGTTACTCACTTTGTATTACCCAGGGGGTGCGTGTCACTTGAAGATAAGCCACGGACGCGGAGTAACAATGCCCCCGCAACGCTCTACAATCCTATTAGACCAGGACCTACGGTTTAAAGTGGATTCCGAACCACTACAAACATTCATGGCACCGCCGGGACTCGAACCCAAAAACTGTGGTACCGAGCGTTAGCCACTCGGCCATTCAGGCCCTTTCAATTAATAACTACCACAGGAGATAAGTAAATCGGTCTTATCTCAGAAACTAAATGCGCAGCTCCCTGTTTAAAATTTTTTAATTTACCCTGATAAAAAATGAAAATCATATTACTTATCTAAAAGCAGCAGTAATCAAATAATGCTCCTTTCAAATAAAAACAAATGGATATAATCCTAATAAATTTTTATTATTAGATATAAAAATATAAACACAAGCTCATTAAGCACCTTTTTTGGGGCCTCAATGGCCGAGTGGCTAGCGCTCTGGCGTTCGGTACAACAGGTTTCGGGTTCGAGTACTGGTGGTGCCATGGGTGTTTGCAGTGGTTCGGAATCCACTTTAAACCGTAGGTCCCGGTCTAATATGATCGTAGAGCGTTGCAGAAGTAGTGTTACTTCGCGTCCTTAGCTTATCTTCAAGTTACACGCGCCTCCTGGGTAGTGCTAAGTGAGTAACGTCGGTGTAGCGCTTGCCTGAAGGCATCCAAGACAATTGTCTAAGTGTTTGCCAGCTACATCAGTAAATATTTTTTCTATCTGAAAAGATAAATTTGTTATTAGCCCTTGAACTCCTTTTTAAGTATACTAATATTTAAATGGAATAATTGTAAACACAAATATTATACTATATAAACTTAAACAAAATACAAAAAAAAAAAAAAATTCTAGATCACTTTTTATTCCATATTCTTTATTTTCTTCTCCATATAATTTTTTTCTTTTCTTCTAATGCAGCTGGCAAACACTTAAGACAGTTGGCTTGGATGCCTTAAGGCAAGCGCCGCACAGACTTTACTCACTTTGCATTCCCCAGGGAGCGCGTGTATCTTGAAGATAAGCCACGAACGCGGAGTAACAATATCCCCGCAGCGCTCTACGATTCTGTTAGGCCGGGACCTACGGTTTAAAGTGGATTCCGAACCACTACAACATCCATGGCACCGCCGGGACTCGAACCCTGTGGTATCGAGCGCCAGAGCGCTAGCCACTCGGCCATTCGGGGCCCCCATTTAAAATTGTTTCGCAACAAAAATTCTACAGGACATTGACATTATAATAAGAGGGCGAGATCTGTTAATTCTCAAAATATTGCAACGTTACTTGTATAGGAATAAATATAATAATAATACAATGTTACTTGTATTGTAGCTCTTTTAAATCAAGTAATTTTTTACGATATAGTACAAATTTTCTAAGAGGAAATTTTAAATAGAACATCTCAAGAGAATATAAATGCATGGAAACTTTCAAAATTACATATATTGACATTTTTTTAAAATAATTTATTAAAAAGAAAAAAAATTCGGGAAATATATATATATATATATATATAGTCCCGCCAGTGTCATCCATCCTGCCCGCGACAGCGAATAGTATATTGTTGCTATAATAAGTTGGATAAAAAAACACAAAATATTAACTCGATTTCATTGACTTGCTAGGTAAAGCTTAATGACAACCATAATACGCAGAAAATTTAACTTAAGCATAACAATTAATGAATCCCACCAACATTATAAACTAGTGAACATCCCGCGGTTACCCTCGGTAGTTACGTTGGGGCAAAGAGTATCGCATATGTATGTATATCGATGTTTGGAATGTATAAATCCTGAATCGAACATATGATTTTTATCCTGAAAATCCCTCAGGAACGGAAAAACTAAATGAACGCGAATGAAAAAGCGGGGTATCCACTCGTAAAAAAATACTAATGAGATTTATATAATAGTGATTTTTCACTGACAATAGTTTGTAGTTGTGGATCAATTTTACGTGTACCAATTATTAAAAGAGATTTAAGATGCTCATCGGTTAACTTAGATCTGTAAACATTCTGTATGTACTTCATTTTGGAGAATGTTTTCTCACACAAGTAAGTAGTATCATTGATTAGTTAATGTTTTTTAATTTTTCTGCCATTACAAATGGTTTTGGCCCTTGGTACTTACTGGAGTAAAAAGTATGGCCCGAAGGCTGAAAAGTTTGGAGACCCCTGATTTAGAAAATAAAATTATTTTAGACTTAGAAAAACAGAAAGAATAACGACGAAGCTTCCACCAACAATCACATAAGGACAATTTAACAAGTCGTCCTAAAAAAAGTTTCACATGTTTCAAAGTTGTTTACTTTATCTTTCAATTGCAGAGTAATAGACTTTAGTCAAAATGGTTCTAGCCTCGCAGAAGGTCCCAATCTACTATAAGCCTATCCATTTTACTAATCTCGCTCAAGGGTCCCATTGCATCAGCCAATAAGATACGAATCAACAACTAACTGTTTTAAAAATCTGCTCATAATGATATCGAATACATCTCGCATTGAAATAAACTTTCTCACAATAAAGTAGCCTTGGCGCCAATGAAAGCAAAAGCAACATAGCAGATGGCCTAATGTTTATGCCAATCCCTGAACTAATTCTAAACACATTGCATTCTCTAGTTGTTAAAATGATTGGTAAAAATTACGTACCGTTTAATTGTAGATCCATTTCATCTGCTGAACTATTATTCATAATTGGTGAATAAGTTTAAATTGTTTTATAATTTAGTTCTTAATAAATTTTATAGTTTAATTGATAATGCTTTAATTAATAATTTTATAATTAACTAACAGACCCGGCCACGCGTTGCTGTGGCTTTCTTGTATTTCGTTCAATTATTAGATACTGTAATTGGCATTGTTAAGGAAGTGATTGGTAAAGAATGAAGAAAAAATTTAAAGCAGTTCATAAAACAGCAAAGCAGTTTTCACAATATTTAAAGCAGTACATAAAACATTAATATTCAGAACATGAGAATTTTACGGTTATGTAGTACAGGCATCAAGACACGGCGCCATCTATTAGATGCAGGAAATAGGTAATTTATGAGCATTATACCTTTTATAGATAAGATAAAATGTACGTCACAGAATAAGTTGTAGTACTCGAAATTGGAAACTTTTGGTCCGCGATCTTGCTGCACTGCTCGAAATATGAAAATCGTCGATTTTACATTTAAATAAAAACAAATCTGAACAAAAACAATCCTATCTCTCAAGTTGGAACAAAACACACATAAAAAAAGTTATCGGATTGTTAGTTTCGGAGTTCATCCCGGACAAACATTGTGACACGGGAATTATATATAATAGATAATGCTTACATGTCAAAAATCAAAACCACATTTAGAAAAAAATAATCATCTTTCATCAGATTTCTTTCAAAGCAAGTTTATTTATACCAGCAAAATTTCTCGTACACAGGGGCCTGATATCCAAGTGGCTAGCGCCCTGGCGCACGGTACCACAGGTTTCGGGTTCGAGTCCCGGCAGTGCCATGGATGTTTGTAGTGTTTCGGTATCCACTTTAAACCGGTCACTTAGGTCCGGGTCTAACAGGATCGTAGAACCTTGCGGAGGTATTGTTACTCCACGCCCGTAGCTTATCTTCAAGCTGCATGCACATTCTGGGCAGTGAGTAAATTTGGTGCAGCGATTGCCTTAAAGCATCCAAGACAACTGTCTCAGTGTTTGGCAGCTGCATTAAAAAAAAAAATCTTGTACACAAAAACCATTGTTATAATAATAAACGTTTTGTTACTTTTCCTTCATTTCTGTTCTCTCATTCCTCATAATTTTTTTTTGTTCCAATGCAGCTGGCAAACACTTAGACAGCTTGGTCTTGGATGCCTTAAGGCAAGCGCTACACAGACGTTACTCACTTTGCATTACCCAGGGGCGCGTGTAACTTGAAGGTAAGCCACGGACGCGGAGTAACAATGCCCCCGAAACGCTCTACGATCCTATTAGACCGGGACCTACGGTTTAAAGTGGATTCCGAACCACTGCAAACATCCATGGCACCGCCGGGACTCGAACCCGAATCCTGTGGTACCGTGCGCCAGAGCACTAGCCACTCGACCATTCAGGTCCCTATTTTCTTATAAGATGTACGAAATACTAATGGCTAAATTTTTACCCTTATTTTTCACAAAATATCTACTGCGCAGGATTATCGGATTTATATTTTTAGAAATTGGTGTTACAAAATGGTTTGTATTTGGATGATGGGAAGTCTGCATCGTACGTGTAAGGCGAACATTTTTAAGGCAGTGGTTTGGTTTGTCACTCTACGGTCATCTTGTGCACGCTTTAGGCTAAAGTATAGTTTAAAATGGATTCCGAACCACCAACAAACATCCATGTCACCGCCAGGATTCGAACCTGAAGTCTTTGCTACCAACGGCCACAGCGCTAGCCAGTTGACCATCCGACCGCTTTTAAGGAAGCGGATCCAGGAATAGATTTAAAAACCTGATTACCGACAGTTTAAAACAAATATTTTTCCAAACTTTTACGAATTTGTGTTAAAATTAAATGTTAAGTAGGCAATGCAATTGTTTTCTTCAATAATACAAATATAAGCAAACACAGTAACCGCTTTAGCAGAAAATCAGGCAAGTGTTGTACTGAAGCCGCACTGATACTCCGTACTGATACCCATTGTTAAAAAGCCATTTCGGATCCACAATGAAAGAAGCTATTCCAGTATCAAGAACAAAAAGATATATATTTTTTGTTCTGATGCAGCTGGCAAATACTGGCTATACTGGCAAATACCAGGGGTCGGCAACCTTTTGAGTCGGAAGAGTCAAAAATTACAATTTACAAAATTTCAAAGTTTTTAAAGAGCCACAAAATTTTTTCTTGCCAACAATAAATAATACTCGTATAAATAAAGTTTTTTGATAAAAAAAAAAAAAATCTATTTATTCATATATAAGTAGTGTTTTTCACAACAAATTAGATAATATATATGGCATTATTAGCTAATTACTTATTATTTAAGTAAAAATTTAAAACAATTAAACATTTACTTACAACACTAACTTGTAGTACTTCAATAACAAACAATTGAGATAAACAAATTCAATGGGAGCGATGGCCTTGCCATGGTTTTAGAAAGTTTGGATAAATTTGGCTCATAACTTGTTGTTTTAAGTTTCAAACATGACCCTAAATTTTCATTTGTTAGTTTGCTTCTTACTTTACTTTTAATAATATTCATGCAAGAGAACGCTTGCTCGCACTAATATGTCGATCCGAAGATAGTCAGCACTCCAAATGCCAACTTCTTCACGTCACTGTAGCAATCTGGAAGACTATTCCATGCGTCGAATATAAATGCCTCGACTTGCGGCATTTCTTTTAAAGCTGTCCACTTTTGTTGCGTTACGTACATACATTTCTGAACCTCCAACTCTTCCAACTTGCTTTTCAACTCTGTAAATTTTCCACTCCACAAAGCTTTACTTTTTAAATCGACCAATTGCATTTCTAGAGATCCAGTATCAATTCCAAATGGCTCAATGTGGATTTCGTTACTATTTGTGGTGAGAGGATTTACAATGAATGCTAGAGTGGTTTTGTTGGTTTTGAATTGCTCAAATCTGTCAGCAAATTCATCGTTAATTTTTTTTATAATTGTGCTGAAATGAATAAACTGACTGTGATAAAATAAATAATATTTGCGTATGGAACTAAAAAACCGCAGCTTCACATCCAAAGAGCCGCACGTGGCTCGCAAGCCGCAGGTTAC
>BPLQ01015105.1:0-19705 GCA_021605075.1 Caerostris darwini | reverse complement strand
ATAAAAACGAAGTATCACAGAATTAGCAGGAATTAAAAAATTTAAAGCAAACAGTTAATAGGAGGGAAAGAAGTTAAAAAAATAAAAAAAAAAAAAAAAAAAATAATATATATACATATATATATATACACATACACACACACATACATACATATACATACATATATATATATATATATATATACATATATACATATACATATATACATATATACGCACACACACATACATGTATATATATAAAAAAGGGGGGCGAGCAAACTAGGAGAGATGACAATCAAGCAATATCAAAATACATAAATGCCCAATAGAAGCATATAATACGTAAATACATAGCAGACAGACATATAAACACATATACAATGAAAATAAATAGGAATTATAAATATACAAATATACAATCACAAAAATAAAAAACTTTAAGGAGGCAGAAAAACATACGAACAACATTTGAAACTGAAGATCGGAAGTAAAGTTTGTTACTGCAGGGTAGAGTTTGAAGTTTTCAGAAATGGAATGTTTTTGTTCTTTTGTCTTTTTAACAAAGTTCCGCAGTACACACTGCCAAGGCAGAAGAGAGGACGATAGATTTCTTAGAACTGAAGAGTAGTATTGAAGATGGATCATAGAAGAAATTAGGGAGGCTTGAGGTCGTGATTCCATCCTGTTGTGTAATATGGATAATGGTATTTTTACCTTCGTTGTGGGCGAAGAATAATTGAGCTTTAATTAAATTATTTTTATGGTTCTTGATGTTTAGAAACAACTTTCTTGAAAGCTTCGCAATATGATCGTCTATTGATTCTATTTGTAGGTCATGATGCAGCACGTTATTTCGAATGAACCAGGAGCTCCGTAATTATTCTGAGAATTTTATTTTGAATAACTTGGATTTTGTTTCTGTTTGTTTTTGCAGCAAGGCCCCAGATGGGTGCTGCATAAGTCAGGATTGGTCTAAGGACTTGTTTGTATAAAAGAATTTTGTTTTTTAAAGATAAAGTAGAATATTTTCCTATTAACGGCAAACTAAGATGTAATTTGTTCCAACATTTTGTCTTTACAGTGTGAAGATGTTTCTGAAATGTTAATTTGCTGTCGAGAATTAGGCCAAGATATTTGACTTGATTGACCCATTCTATCGGATCATCAAACAGGAAAATATCTTCATATGGAGATCTAGCATGACCTTTTCTGAAAATGATGGCTTTACTTTTGTCTGTATTGACAGAGATTCTCCATAGTGTAAGCCACTCTTCCAGGGAGTCGAGGAAATTTTGAAGAGTTCTTGTCACGAATCTGACAGTAGTTCCCTGAACCAGGGCTGCTGAGTCATCAGCGAAGAGGCAAGTACTCACATTTTGAATTTGGGGAAAGTCGAACGTAAAGATGTTGTAAAGAATTGGGCTGAGTACGCTACCTTGAGGGGTGCCAGCTTTAATTTGACCAATACGAGAAAAGACCCCTTCGATACCGACACTGAATGATCTGTTTTGGAGAAAGTTGTATATTATATGGATAAGGTACTGAGGGAATTTAAGTTGAATCATTTTGAAGACGAGGCCACAGTGCCATAATCGGTCAAAAAAGCTTTTGAAACATCAAGAAAAACACCGCCGGTTAATATTTTGTCATTCATACCTTCCGTAACAATGTTAGTCACTCTTAAAAGTTGATGAACTGTTGAATGATGGGGACGGAACCCAAATTGTTCCGCAGGAAAGATGTTGTTATCAATACAGTGGGTGGAAATTCTTTTCTGATGATTTTTTCAAAAATTTTCGCAACACAACTAATGAGACTGATGGGTCGAAAATTCTGTGGAAATTTATGATCCTGGCCTGGTTTAGGTATCATCTTTATTGTTGCATGTTTCCATGAGTCCGGGAAGTGATGGTTGATAATACATTTGTTGAAGATTTTGGTGAGAAATGTAATAGCTGGGAGAGGGAGGCACTGTAGAGCTTTATTCGAATGGCATCTGGGCCAGAGGATTTCCTAATATTGAGTTTTTTTATTATAGTCGTGATATCATTAGGGCTGATGAGAGGTGGAGTTGGTGAATTCGAGATGTTGGAGATGAAATTTTCTACTTTGTTTTCCACTATAAAGATGTGATCATTGTCGTACGGCTCCGAGTTTTCTTGAAATGATAATTCTAAGTTGTCGGCGAAGACATCCGCTTTCTCTCTGGGAGTGTATACTATACCATTATTTCCCAATATGGGTGGAATTTTATCTATTTTTTTGTGAAGTGGCGGTTAATATAATAAAGGAGTTGTCCTCCGGGTTAAGACCTTTAACGAATTGGTTCCATCTGGAGTTCTTAAGTTTAGAAATTTTCTTTTTGATTTTGTTTTGAAGAATGTTTAGATTATTTTTGTACGGAGGATATCTAGTTTCTTGCCATCTTTTCTTATGCTATTTTTGATGTTGATGAGGTGTCTAATTTCCACTGGGAGCTTATGGTGGACAGTTTTCACTTCCCTAGTATTGCTAGAGAGGTTTATTGAAGATGAAATCGCTGAGTTAAAAAATTAAGAGCTGTGTCGATGTCACAAGAGTTGTTTATCTTAGATTTCCGGGAATGCTAGAAGAAAGGTTATCGTAAAATTCTGTCCAGTTGGTAGTGGTTAGGCTTCGGAATTGTGATGGTAAAACAGAGTTATTTTCGAAGGAGAAGATTACTGGGTTATGGTCGCTTGAAAGATCATTGATAGAGTTCGCGATACTAGAATTGAAATTTTTGGTAATAGAAATATCCAGAGTTGAATTTGTATTGTAGGAAGTTGAGAAATAAGTTGGTTGCGCTGGAGCTGTAATGGTTAAACTATTAAGATTCGACCAGGAGTAGAGTAAGGTGCCACTGGTGTTGCACCGTCCCGTATTCCAAGTTGGATGCTTGGAGTTGAAGTCTCCTAAGAGAATTACTCTGTGGTTGGAGTTGACCCGCGATATCATTTGGATTGGCCATCCCTGCTTTAAAGCATAATTGAGCCATTTTTTTTTCTTTTAATGTGGGAGTAGGAGGAGTAAGTCCATTTTATATTATATGGATATGTTTTAGGGTTTGTATTGAATGGTGAGAAAAACATTAGCATATGGGAATACACACATTTTATTATTTAATTTCTAAATTGATTTAAGTTTATATTGGGATCGTTTTTAAACTATTAGTTAAAAGAAATGGGTGCGCAGAAGATCTACCTCCCCGTGGTGCACCTGGTAACACTTTTTAGTGGCTAAAAGATCTGCAACTTGGCATTATTGTTAGATTAATGAACTCTGTTTCAGCATGTTTTGTTGTATTTGTTGTATTATTTTGCTGTTGTTGTATGTTTTTTTTTTTCGTTGTTCTTTTTTTGCTGTAACTGTTAATAATCTGCCATGGGAAATAAAAAAAAGTTAAAAGAAATTTATACTTTTGATGACATCAAATGGATTTGTCAATGTCAACAAAATGGGAAAGTCCTATATTTATGAAATATTAAGTATTTGATTATTTCAATTGAATCAAACCAATTTTTTTATTGAAATTATTATACCTTAAAATATTATTAATAAGGAAAAATTACATCTTATGAGGAAATTATACCTTATGTTTATATATATATATATATACATAAGGTATATATGCACATATATATCTTCTTCAATGGCGCGACAGCCCAAGGCCTGCCGTCTACTCACAGATTCCGAAACGTAAGGTGTTGTTTTTTTTCTTTCTTTTTATTCGAGGTAGGGTTGTCAGCCCTTCGCCCAACAATCATATTAGCACGAGAAAAAAATCCTTTTTGTGCCATTAATAGATTGTGAATATAATTTTGAAGTAAAAAAAAAAAAAAATATGACAGATAAATTTCGTATTTTATTGAACATGTTGTAGGAATCGCACTGTTTGAGTCTCAACCTGTTCTTCGTCGGTTAAATCGAAAATCCAGGAGAATGTTAGCATGTTGCAGTCAAAACTATTCTCTAATTTGTTTCTATGATACGCATAATGCTTACATGTTGCAGGAATGCTGCATGTTGAACATGTTGCAGGAATCGCACTGTTTGAGTCTCAACCTGTTCTTCGTCGGTTAAATCGAAAATCCAGGAGAATGTTAGCATGTTGCAGTCAAAACTATTCTCTAATTTGTTTCTATGATACGCATAATGCTTACACATGTTGCAGGAATGCAGCATGTTGAACATGTTGCAGGAATCGCACTGTTTGAGTCTCAACCTGTTCTTCGTCGGTTAAATCGAAAATCCAGGAGAATTTTAGCATGTTGCAGTCAAAACTATTCTCTAATTTGTTTCTATGATACGCATAATGCTTACATGTTGCAGGAATGCTACATGTTGAACATGTTGCAGGAATCGCACTGTTTGAGTCTCAACCTGTTCTTCGTCGGTTAAATCGAAAATCCAGGAGAATGTTAGCATGTTGCAGTCAAAACTATTCTCTAATTTGTTTCTATGATACGCATAATGCTTACATGTTGCAGGAATGCTGCATGTTGAACATGTTGCAGGAATCGCACTGTTTGAGTCTCAACCTGTTCTTCGTCGGTTAAATCGAAAATCCAGGAGAATGTTAGCATGTTGCAGTCAAAACTATTCTCTAATTTGTTTCTATGATACGCATAATGCTTACATGTTGCAGGAATGCTGCATGTTGAACATGTTGCAGGAATCGCACTGTTTGAGTCTCAACCTGTTCTTCGTCGGTTAAATCGAAAATCCAGGAGAATGTTAGCATGTTGCAGTCAAAACTATTCTCTAATTTGTTTCTATGATACGCATAATGCTTACATGTTGCAGGAATGCTGCATGTTGAACATGTTGCAGGAATCGCACTGTTTGAGTCTCAACCTGTTCTTCGTCGGTTAAATCGAAAATCCAGGAGAATGTTAGCATGTTGCAGTCAAAACTATTCTCTAATTTGTTTCTATGATACGCATAATGCTTACATGTTGCAGGAATGCTGCATGTTGAACATGTTGCAGGAATCGCACTGTTTGAGTCTCAACCTGTTCTTCGTCGGTTAAATCGAAAATCCAGGAGAATGTTAGCATGTTGCAGTCAAAACTATTCTCTAATTTGTTTCTATGATACGCATAATGCTTACATGTTGCAGGAATGCAGCATGTTGAACATGTTGCAGGAATCGCACTGTTTGAGTCTCAACCTGTTCTTCGTCGGTTAAATCGAAAATCCAGGAGAATGTTAGCATGTTGCAGTCAAAACTATTCTCTAATTTGTTTCTATGATACGCATAATGCTTACATGTTGCAGGAATGCTGCATGTTGAACATGTTGCAGGAATCGCACTGTTTGAGTCTCAACCTGTTCTTCGTCGGTTAAATCGAAAATCCAGGAGAATGTTAGCATGTTGCAGTCAAAACTATTCTCTAATTTGTTTCTATGATACGCATAATGCTTACATGTTGCAGGAATGCTGCATGTTGAACATGTTGCAGGAATCGCACTGTTTGAGTCTCAACCTGTTCTTCGTCGGTTAAATCGAAAATCCAGGAGAATGTTAGCATGTTGCAGTCAAAACTATTCTCTAATTTGTTTCTATGATACGCATAATGCTTACATGTTGCAGGAATGCTGCATGTTGAACATGTTGCAGGAATCGCACTGTTTGAGTCTCAACCTGTTCTTCGTCGGTTAAATCGAAAATCCAGGAGAATGTTAGCATGTTGCAGTCAAAACTATTCTCTAATTTGTTTCTATGATACGCATAATGCTTACATGTTGCAGGAATGCTGCATGTTGAACATGTTGCAGGAATCGCACTGTTTGAGTCTCAACCTGTTCTTCGTCGGTTAAATCGAAAATCCAGGAGAATGTTAGCATGTTGCAGTCAAAACTATTCTCTAATTTGTTTCTATGATACGCATAATGCTTACATGTTGCAGGAATGCTGCATGTTGAACATGTTGCAGGAATCGCACTGTTTGAGTCTCAACCTGTTCTTCGTCGGTTAAATCGAAAATCCAGGAGAATGTTAGCATGTTGCAGTCAAAACTATTCTCTAATTTGTTTCTATGATACGCATAATGCTTACATGTTGCAGGAATGCTGCATGTTGAACATGTTGCAGGAATCGCACTGTTTGAGTCTCATCCTGTTCTTCGTCGGTTAAATCGAAAATCCAGGAGAATGTTAGCATGTTGCAGTCAAAAGCATTCTTTAATTTGTTTCTATGATACGCATAATGCATGCGTTGAAAAAAAAGATGTACTCTCGTCTTTACCGAATCGTCAAGGTATGAACATATTGGTAATGCAGTTAGACCTAATTGATTCGAATTTTGCTTTTATTAGATTTGTCGTGAATCTGTTTCCTAGAAATTACTTGCGGAAATCAACAGAAGATGGCAAAGCGTGGAGGCAAAAAGAATATAACCTTAGTGAAGATAAGATAGAAAACAATAAAAATCCGTTGTTTCTTGATAAATAAAGAAATTTGTTTTTTAAATAGGCTTTATAATTGGATTGAAAAACATCGTGGAACAAAGTCTCTGTAGATATGATGTGGGGTAAAAACGAGATTTTTTTTTCTTCCTATTTAGAAGATACGGATGATGTTTAGGATTGATAGCGTTTAAATGATAGAGCTCTTTTGTGTATTGCTGTCATGCCATAGTTCTTCTATTTTGTCGTGAAATTCAGAGGTTTGGTTTGGTTCGGTTTGTCGCTCTACAGTCATCTTGTGCTCACGAGGGCTAAACAGACCGGGACCTACAGTTTAACGTGGATTCCGAACCACCAACAAACATCCATGTCACCGCCAGGATTCGAACCTGAAGCCTGGGATACCAAAGACCAGAGCGCTAGCCACTTGGCCACCAGGCCGCTGAAATTCAGAGGAGCATCACATCAACCGGAATGTTTTTTATTCAGAGTATCCGCTAACTCATTCTCTGCGATTCTACAAACGACTGCGACGCAAATAAAAGTGATAGTTGAAATAGTTGCTGTTAAAATTACCTGATCAAGCATTTTTATTACTTGTGTAGGTTGAAAGATGTTTTTTCTGATGATTTGCAATAATGTAAAACTATCTGTTGAAATATCCCCCTTAACCCGTAGGTCCCGATCTACTAAGACTGTAGAGCGTTGTTCGTAGGGCCGACAATCCTACCCCGTGAAAAACCTCTGCCAGTAGGCAGACTGGCCTTGGTCTAAACATGGGGCAGTTGCGCCATAGATGATGATCTGTTGAAATAATGTAATAATGAACTGAAGACATGACAACAAAAAAAGGGGGATGTTCAGAATACTGCTCTTTCAAATTGGTTTATAAATATATAGAAATAAACATGGTTTATCTTGGTTTTCAAAAACCAATATATATATACATATTGGTTTTTAATTTTATTTCATTATTTGTACAAGTAAAGCATTCATCATAAAATCGTTAATTATGCCCTTATTTTTTCCAATTATTTATGAAACAGAATAGAGCTTTAGCTTTCTCCATTTTTTTCCAATGATAATGATTCTTTTGACCTTTTAATTCATCAAAGAAAATCCAATCATTGACTTAGCTGTAGAGACATGAAAAACAAAATAGCGAAAATGGACTAAATGTTCGCAAGACCTGTGGTGTAAAAAATGCGTACATTATGTATTTTGAAATAAATAATTACTAATTACAAAATAGTAATAATTATTAATTAAAATTATAAAAATTATTAATTTAAATTTCAAAAATTATTAATTTACATTATAGAAATTAGTAATTTTAATTACAGAAATGATTAATTTAAATTACAGAAATTATTAATTTAAATTATGGAAATTATAAATTTTTAATTCTAAAAATTATAATAATTTAAAAAATTCTTGTGAATAGTTATGATGCAATTAAAAAACTTCTTAAAGCATGATTATTGGGATTATATGGTATCAATTTTTTTTATTTAATTGGACTATTAACATATAATAAAATGATATAATTGATTAATAATTGACATAATTTTAGGAAATTTTCCAATTAAAAAATTATGAGGATGTTATATATATTTTATAAGTTTTTATTTATTTATTTGCTGAATTAGCCTACGCTGATCAATTTTCAATCCTCTTAATTTAATAGAGTACATTTTATAGTGTTTGGAATTAATACAACTAATTTTTGTGTAACATTAATGAATTTAATCACAACTATTACATGTATTATTTAATCCATCATTACATTATTTACTAGTTTTCATTTACTAGTGAAGCAATTGATTAAATTCTCAAATTATTAATAAATTTAACAGAATTCTTCATCTTGTTATAAGAACAAACGGAATTAAAATTTTGTATCTTTCAATAAAAGGGGGAAAAAAACCAATCTACTATTATTTCTCATAATATTTTAAAATGGAAAAAAAAAAAAAAAAAAAAAAAAAACAGTGAGGATACAAAAAAAAAAAAAAAAAGTGACAAAATTCAATTATATGAAGAAAAAAGAACTTCAAGAAGAATTTACTATTTGCTACAAAATAACCACAAATAAATATGTTACAATATACAATCTGCTACAATACTATAATCAGGTACTAAATAACCACAAGAAACTAGCTGTAAAACTGTTAATATACATGGAATCATTGTCGATGAATGAATACCACCCACCGAATGAAAATTTGCCACTCAACGTATCCTTACATGACTTACATTCCTTACATGGCTGTTTAAAGTGCTCTTATGAAGTTAATCGCTTCTTTTGTAAGCAATAAACGGGCACTCTGTCACATCGTTGCTACGTTTATTGTGCGATGTGGATGAATGGAGTCCTTTTCTATTTGGATAAAAAAGGCCGATGCAATAGTGCTGTATTCACGACACGACTTCTATTCAAGACCGTGGTTAGGAATCCGCCATTCTGACTTATGATTTCCGCCGGTCTGAAAGGATTCGGATGGTTGAATATGCCTATCTTTCTAAAGGGACACGTGGCGTATTACGCCAGTTTCAATGGAAGGAGGAATGGTATAGTTTATTAAGACATCGATTTTGGAATGGAATCTTCAAATTTTATTTATGTTCTTTAACTTTTAATTACAAAAGTAAAAAAAAAAAAAAAAAAATCTACAAGATTAAATGATACACGGAAACAGTGAAGATCGGAAACCACCTACGGAATGAAAATTTGCCACACAACATATTCTTATTGTTAACTTAAATGAAAGTAAAACCCTTTTTGCCCGTAAAATGAGGATTGCGGACACCGTATCAAAGTAGTATTTTTAAATGCGTAAAATAGTATCAAAATAATTCAGTTATATTAGGAACAAATAAAAAAAAAATCTGCAATAATAA
The DNA here is from genome assembly GCA_021605075.1 of Caerostris darwini. Classification (NCBI taxonomy): domain Eukaryota; kingdom Metazoa; phylum Arthropoda; class Arachnida; order Araneae; family Araneidae; genus Caerostris; species Caerostris darwini. The sequence goes on along the minus strand of BPLQ01015105.1, from coordinate 10,394 downwards.
TACACGCACTTTTTTTTTTCGTTCTAAATAATAATTAAATGCTTTATAAAGGTCATGATTCGAATTTGTCACGGCGAATATTAATATTCTTTATCTTGAATGAAATTAATACATAAGTAAACACAATCCGTTATTTTTACTGATAATCATAGATGTATCTAATGCTGTTAAAAAATTGTGCGTACCGTTCAATAGTGCTGCATTGACAACAAGGCTTTCATTGATTTGTACCGTTGGTTTGGGATCCGCCATTTTGACGTATAATTTCAGCCATTTTGACGTATAATTTCAGTTATTCTGAATGGGTGGGAATGGCTGAGTATTTATACCAGTACCTTTTTAAAGGGAGATACAGACGCACGTGTCATTGCGCTAATTTCAATGAAAGGAATGGAGCAGTTTAATTCATTCCTTCGTTAATTCATTTCCGAGCAAATTAGAAGATGGCATACATAAATGTCTAATAGGCAAAAATGGCGCCCAAAGGTTTATGTGATATAGAAAGTGTGGGAACACATTTGGACTTCAATTAATGATATTTGAATGCCTTTTTTAAATAGTTTTGTTAATACACTTCCTTTATTCAAGACATAAAATATAATTATTTGATATTGCACAAGTTTATCTCGAATTAAATTTTTATGTGATGGATAACAATCTATTGATTATCACAGATGAGGCTAATATTATAATTTATTGCTTACATTTGTAATGTTAGATTTCATCAGATATCAACAACCAAAATGAAGATTTTTTTTTTTATTTTTTTTTAATTTTATTATTATAAGTATACTACTAAGTTGGATATATTAGAAGAGTAACTGATTGCGAAGCGATCCTCTGCTCGACTTCAAATGAAATAAAAAAGTTTCAATATAAAAAACATGATTAACAAAAATTAGAGAAAATGCTTGACATGGAGAGAAAAAAAAAAAAAAAAAAAAAGAATATATATATATATATATACATATAACAAAAATAATAATGAAGAATATTGTCTGAGGAAAAAAAAATTTTTTTTTTTTTTTAAAGATAAACAGACGAATGAAATAAAATAAGGACAAAATGGATATTGCAGTTAAAAAAAAAAAAAAAAAAAAAAAGACTATTTAATGTGGTTTTAAGACTATAAGACTATTTAATGTGGTAATTTGGTTTTTTATTAGTTTTTGCTGTTATACCCCAAATTGGGACTGCATAAGGGGGTCTAAATACTAGCTTGAATGGTAATATTTTGTTTGAAAGGGTCAGTTTTCTGTTTCTATTGATAAGGGGGAGGCAGAGGTAAAACTTTTTTCAACATTTTTCTTTTATATTATTGATAATATAAAAAGAAGGCTAGGTTTTTATTTTTTTTATTTGTTTTTTTATTTTTTATTATTAAACCAAGAGGGCGTTGACCAGGCTATTGATTCATCGAAAAGTTAGAGATTATCACTGGGTGCTCTGGCATTAATTGTTTGAGTTTTGGAAGCATTGATGGTAATTCGCCATTCTTCCAGGGAGCCCAGGAAATTCTGTAACGTTTTTATCACGTAGCGAATTGATTAACGGAAACGGAAGTACCTGTTTCGAAGTACCAGTGGGGTAAATATACCCCGAAAACCCTGACATAATCATTAATATAGTTAAATTTACATTATTGAAATTACATCGTGAATTTAGATAAACAAAAGAAAATTTACGCTATTAAGTTAAAAAGATAAAAAAAAGAAGTAAGTTAAGTTACAATTAGGAGTCCGTAACACGTTTCCCCGCGGACAGTCACTGCGCAAAAATAACAAAAATTAAAGAATTTAAAATAAATACATTAGAAATGAAAACATTAACTTCTTAAGAATTTTAGATGTCATTTGCAAAAAAAATTACGATAGCCAGTATTTGTGCTAGTTTTTTGCACATCGTTACAATAAATGAAAATTTAAGGAGCCAAATAGACACCTCAGATTTACAATTTAGCTATTTTGGTCATTTTGAGTTCCACGAAATCTTTTTAGTATTGAGGAGGACTCAAACGTCGCATCGTATATAGCTCTAAGTCTTTTTCTAGAGCTACTGACACCAGGAATTGTGCGAATAGCTTCATTGCGAATCTGAGGGCATTTATCATGAAAATTTTTTGAATTTTTAATATGTAATACATTATCGAATTAAAACCAAGATGGATTTGTTTCCATCTAACAAAATACGGGGCATTAACTGTACTGGCTACCTGTTTGTTCTGGAAACCTTGCAATTTTTAGAGATTTTTCAATGAGGTGGAAGCCCAGACGGGACAAACCATAGGTGAGAATGGGTCGAAGAATCGACTTACAGAGCAGAAGCTTATGTCTGATCGCTAGGAATATGATTAAGGATTAGTATTATTTATCTGAGCTGTTTAAGTTTGCATGTTCTATTTGAAGAATGTGCTTGTCCTTGGAAAAACTGTCCTGATGACCTTTTCTGTGAAAGGTTAAGTGTGGCATGGAGTAGCAGGGTGTGTCTGGAGCCAATTTAGCTTTAAGGGGGAAAATCTCAGATCCCTTGCACGGTGGGTTTTACACCCCTAGTTAAAAGACAGGGGACTATCAGAAAAGACTCCAACTTTACCGCCTCGAGCGAAAAAGTAACCCAGTGGCTCAGCTCAATAAATCAATTTCGTCCGTGGTTAAATCGCAGAATAGGCGGGAAATCGTCCCGTGAGAATATTTGCTTCTGAATATTTCCTAGAATGCTTCTAGAATATTTCCTAGAATGCTTCTAGAATATTGCCAAGAATACTTCTAGAATATTCTTTCCTTCCGATTTTAATGTTTTTACAGATAAAATTCGGGGGAAGTATTTTATGAATGTAATGAAGAAGCGATTGTATTTTAGATAAATGAACAATCAAAAATTAAGAAGCGAATGAATGTTAGATGAATTAATAATCAGCATTGAAGAAGCAAATGTGTTTTAGAAAAATAAATTCAGATAAATAAATAATAATTAGTATTTTAGATAATTATTAATTCATCTAGCATTCATTCGTTTCTTACTAATCAAAAATTAAGAAGCAAATGAAGCTAAGGAATGAATAATCAATAATGCAGAAGTAAATGTATTTTAGATAAATAAATAATAATTAATATTTTAGATAATTACTAATTCATCTAATAATCTTAATCTTCTTAATAATCATCTAAAATAATAATAGCGAAATTAAGAACTGAATGAATTAATAATCAGTAATGAAGCTGTGATCGTAATAATTAAAAATTAAGAAGTGAATGAATTAATAATCAGTAATGAAGCTGTGATCGTAATAATTAAAAATTAAGAAGTGAATGAATTAATAATTAGTATAGAATAAGCGAATGTGTTATTTTAGATAAATGAATAACCAAAAATTAAGTAGCAAATGAGTGTTGAATGCATTAATGGTCAGTAATTAATAGCGTGTCGAATGTAATACTGTAAATGAAATTTTTTTTATGACACCACTTTTGTCCTTTTTAACACAGCCCTAAAGGCAACATACACAATACCGTAATAATACACAAATGAATCCCACTAACATTATAAACTAGTGAACTTCCGCGGTAGTTATGTTGGGGTAAAGAGTATCGCATATGTATGTATATCGATGTTTGGAATGTATAGTTCCTGAATCAAACATATGATTTTGATCAGGAACGGAAAAGCTAAATTAACGTGAATGAAACCGCGGGGTATCCCGGTACGGTACAACAGGTAAACTGTGAATAACTCAAATCAAAATGATAAGATTGATAAATTAAGGACCTTATCACAGACGGAAAATCAACTGAAAAAAATGACAGTAAACTAATACCGTAATGTAATTATTTTTAAAGGGCTATCGATAAGAAACGTGTAGCGGATTTAATATTTTTGAATTGCCGTTAAACTCCAATCTACTATTGAATAAGTAAATATATTTTACCGGAAAAAAAGAAGCGGCCTGATGGCCGAATGGCTAGCGCTCTGGCGTTCGGTACCACAGGTATCGGGTTCAAATCCCGGCTTTACCCATGGTGTATTAGTGGTTCGGAATGCACTTCCCGGTCCTAATAGGATCATAGAGCGCTGTGGGGGTAGTGTTTCTAGCGTCCGTAACATATCCGCAAGCTACGCGCGCCCCCTGGTTTGTGCTAAAAGAAGTAGCATAAGTGCAGTCCTTGCTTATGGCATAAAGATTAACTGTCTCTGCATTGCCAGCTGCATTAGAACAATTAATTAATATTTTTATTTGTAAATCAGTTACAGAAAAAATACATAAGAAACAATTTTAAAGGAAAAAAAATTGAGTGAAATTTCGACGAATTGCTGTTAAGTTTGATATTAAAATTACAATTAATTCTCTGGCTTGATAAATTAATTATTATGTAACTAAAATTTACTGTATAGCAGACGACTGTAAATCGCCTAACTTGTATTCGTATACACAGTTTATTTATTTATTTTTTTTCCCAATTTGAGTATTCCGATATTTAAATGGAAAGAAATATATTTCACATACATATATATCATTTACTTAACTTCAAATAAATCTTTTAAAAATATGAACTAAACAACAACTACATTTATTATTAAAATTTCACTAGTTTTATTATCAAAATTTCGAACTTTTATTGCTGAAAAGCAGAAATATCTCTTAGAAAAATACAAATTCGAAAAATTCACCAATTACGAGAAAGAATGTATGAAGGAGGGAATGTTGTATTTGATTGGCCGACAGCATTGGCCAGTTAGGTTTCTTCTCAGAAGTTGTCTTCCTCTCATACGGCTATCAGAAACCCCGCCTATATCACGTGACACAACAAGCGCGCTGTGTTTATTTCGAAAGCTTCGTTGATGCCAGCCATCATTTCTAGCTCTGGCTTTGAGTAGAGCGCTGCACTCTAACTCTACTGATCTCTTCAGTGACTTTTATACATCGTGAATCAACAAGCTGATTTCGTGTTGAAGAAGAGTTTTTACGATGATGCATAATAACCCAATGATGAATGTTCCAAACATGGGCAACATGATGACAGCGATGAACTTGATGGAACCGCCCAATCATCCTCCGGGCGGCGGCGGCGGCAGCAGTTCCGGCGGCGGAAAGATGCAGGATCGCATCCGAAGACCGATGAACGCTTTCATGATCTGGTCTCGAGGACGAAGGAAACAGATTTCTGCAGAGAATCCGAAGATGCACAATTCTGAAATAAGCAAGCGCCTGGGTGCCGAATGGAAGCGGCTATCAGACGAGGAAAAACGGCCTTTTATAGATCAAGCTAAATTGCTGCGAGAAGAGCACATGAGGAAACACCCGGACTACAAATATCGTCCGAGAAGGAAGCCCAAACCAGCACCAAAGCCAAATGAAAATGTGGTACAGCCGTTCCACCAGCCCTATCTCTACCAGCAGTCCTATTTTCCCCAGCATATTAATCCAAGACCTTTCGTCAGCGTCCCAAATGGATCCTATGAACAAGAGGCAAGATCTGCCATGTTTAATACAGCTTCAGCCAATTATGGAATGCAAAACTGGTCTTATCCTCCTACTGGTTATGCAGTAGAAACTCCCACAAGCCAAGCTTACTCAGCTGGGAATCAAGCCATGGATCAACAACTTCAAAAAAATTATATCTGCAATTTTCAAGGTCTTCCTGTGTCGAATCAACAGGAACTTCCAGCTCTCCCTTCTTCAACCATGGCAAGTTATCAACCTGCTGTAACCAGGGCAAGTCCAGTTTCTAACGTGCAAATTCCTTACACGTTCCGCAACCAATATCCAGACTATCCCACAAATTCGGATTTGCATCCTGCAACACCAGTCGAAATTGAAGAAGCTCCTCCTCAACATTCTGATGTTGGTTGCAATCACCATCCACTGACCCCTCCGACTTCGATGTCTCCTTTCGTACAAGCATTACTTGAACAGATTCAAATGGATGACCATTATCAATATGAAAATCATATAAGTATGCCAGCTGCAGTACCTGTATGATCTCAAAATAATGGACAATTCGATGATCCCAGAATGTTTTTAACGAACCCATATCGAGTGTACGGCGTACCTCCACAAGTTCAAGATCGACAATCAACTTAAGTAATTTATCTTTCTACCTTGAACTTGGCATTCTTAACCACTTTTTTCATGCATCATTAGAGAAATGCCAAAATTCCTTCCTCAACAGCTAATAATTATTGCTGTGTTTCCTTAAAAAATTTTAAAAACGTCTATGGACAAAAACCTGGACTAATAAGTTCTGCTTCAAATATTTCTGAACTGATTTTAAAAGGAGAATTTGTTTCAAGTGGCATTATACAAGTGTGTCAATCATATTTCAATGATTTGAGTGAATATGAATATTTTCAATTGCTTTACCAAAAAAAAAAAAAAAAAACACATTTTATAGAAATGTTTGCATATTAATTTCTGAATTCTGATTCATTGAACTTATTTTCTATGGTTAGATAGAAAATGAGGACTTAACGTTCATGATAGATCACTCATTGGATGTGTTTAAATGAGTATCTTTTTTTAAAAGATCAAAATGTTGTGTACATTTTAAAAATGCCAAAAGGTGATATCCATTGTAGTAAGTAATTTTTAGTGCCTTAAAATAATGAACTTAAATCATGATTATTTTAAAGTAACCATAATAAGCAGGAGTTTATCTATATGCAATTTTTAGCATGTTTGAAACTGTTTTGATAAAGGTTTTTTATAACGGTTTTTTACCAGTGTTTTATAGATTGCTGTACATATTGAGCTTGGCCTGTTAAAATATGCATATAAATATATCATTTGTTTGTTATGAGCTTTTATAAACAACTGTACATTTTGTATTAAGTATTATTCATAAATCTTGTATGTTTTTAAACCATTTGTGTTTTTCTTTGTAGTCAATAACAAGCATTCAATTTTCTTCATCTATAAATTAAAAAAAAACAATTATATAAATTGAAAACAGGAAATTAAGTTCTAAAATGAAGTAATATATATATATATATATAAATGTAGTTAATATATAGTGATATTTTTATAAAGTTCTAAATTAAACATTCTTTATCATTGTCCAATTGTGAAAATTTAATATGCAAGTACACTATATTTAATATGTTAGTATTCAGCATATAACTAAATAAAATAATCAATTAAAATATAATTTTTTACTGCTCAATGTTAGAATATCATAGATTACCTAATTTTTTTCTGATAAGAAAACTTATATAGTAAAATTAGTATTTTAATTAATAACCATTTGCTGAAAAATTACATAATGATGCTTAAAAATGAGGTTTTTTTTAATAGTAAATAATATATTTTTGCAAATTTATAACGTGATTTAGGAGAATAAATGAAACTGATGTTGACAATGTTGTAAAACTTGAAAACTTTATGAACTGCTAGTCAAGAATTTTGATTATACGTTAATCAAGAGTGTATAAAGGGGGTAAATAATTTTTTAATAGACTAATATGGATGCGGGGTTATAGTTTTTCCCTTTATTTTATATAAAAGATTCTAAAAATTCTCATTTATGAATAGAAGCCCTTTTCATCTTATTTAGTTAGACCAAATCTATCTGTAATTAACTAACTTGAAAAATTTACCAATTTTTATACTGTTACGAAAATTTTAGATGTACAATCTAGGTATGTACAAACTACTACCAATATTGTAATGTTCCCCATAGTAATATAAAAGCATTTAGTAAATGACAAATATAATTTATTTTCACAAGAACTTTTTTTTTTATCGTTTATAAATTAAGTGATAGAAAAAAATGCCAAAAAATACATCAAGTTTTTAAAATTCTGTATTTAATGACATTCGTACAGAAGCATGTATTTATAACAATAAATTGTCAAAATCAAGTAAAATTTACAAATAAATAAATTAAGAAAAATACTGAAACCAGCCTTTAATGAGGGGTAAATGAGATATAAAATTTATTTGAAAAATACCTATTTCTTTTTTTTATAAAGGTGTTGAACTAAATAAAAATATTAAAGTTCTGGAAACTTCCATCGAATAATAAAAAATAATTTCCTTCGCTATGACGTTTCACCAACATGCGTTACAATTCCTTCAATATATTTCTAACCTAAAGTTCAAATATTTTATTAATGATATTATAATAAGATCCATTTGCAGGGGGTGGACCAAAATTCCTCCCTTGCTACATTCTGTTTACAAATTTTCAATTCTGGAATCAAAGCTTTCCTTTATTCTGGTCAGGGCCGGATTTTCCTATCAGGGCTTTAGCCTGGGGCCTCAAAATCAAGGGGGCCTACATTCAAATTACCCTTCAATTAAATTACACTAGTCTAAAAACAGTAAACACTGAATCAAAAGAAGGAGAAATTCTAAAAACATATGAATAATAAACAAACACCAATAAGTAATTTTGAAGAAACTTAAAAATGGGAGTGAAAGGATGGGGTGAACTGCTGAAGACCTCTTCATCTAAATCAAGGCTAGTATGGTTTTTAGAAAACCTCCTTAAAAGCAGAACAAATATAAATGAGGCTTCATTTTCTTTTTATTAGAGCGGATAAGTGTTCTGCTTTTATGATGTTTTTTTTAAACAATAGGATTTATTGTTACTCTAACATTTGTCATAAAGGCGAATTGTTTAACTTGTATGATTCCGAAGATCTAATTGTTCTTCGAGGTATTCAAGTCTATTGTCGTGCCATCTATTGTTCTTTATAGGAACAAATAGATAAACAATTAATGAAATAAATGTTACTATAATAATTATTTCAAATAAATGTATTAAATTTAAATCAATTTCAAACATTACTAACATTTATAAATTTATTTTTTACCATGCATAATTTTCTTAATTTCGAACATTTTCTTTACAACTAATATATTGTTATGAATTTATTGACCCTAAATCGAGAGAGGCCATAAATACGGAATAACTTAAGTTCATTTTATATGGAATAACAATTCCATGATTTTTTTACTCACGTAAAATTATTAAGTTTAAATTGTTTATTGTTAATTAAATTATTAAAATCCATTAATTAAATCATTAAAAATCAATTAATTAAATTGTAAAATTAAAGTAATTAAATTGTTTATTGCTCAATATTAATTAGATTGTTTTAAACATGATTAATTAAATTGTTTATTGTTCAATTATTAATTAGCTTGTTAAAATAATTAAATTATTAAAATAAATTAACTAAATTGTAAATATTAGTTTAATTAAATTGTTTATTGCTCAATTATTAATTAGATTGTAAAAATAGCTAATTAAATTATTAAAAATGAATTAAATTGTTAAAAATAAATAAGTTAAATTATTAAAAATAAATTAATTAAATTGTAAATATTAGTTTAATTAAATTTTTTTTATGATTAAATTATTAATTAAATTGTTTGCTAAATTTTTACTGTTGATTGTTAATTATTTACCAAGTTTATTTTTAAAAGATGTTAGAGATTTCTAGTCCTATGCTTGACCAATAAGTTATAATTTTATACGTTAAATTATATGTTCAAAAGGTACTAAACTATAAATCCTTTACAGATGATTTGTTTGGAATTTCAAACAATTCCGATTTGAATTTGGCCGTTTCCAAATTTCTCGCTATTTTTAAAAAAAAAAAAATACTTTGCTTCTCTTTTCTATAAAATAATTATAATTAAAAGTTCTTATGGTTTGCCTACACACTGGCAGATACAAATATTTTTGCAGATTATATGTCACTTTTTTCACATGGTTATTTTGAATATGCAGTTAAGCATGTTTTTAAAGAGAAAGACATTTATCTTAAATGTAATATACGTATACAGGCTTAAATATTAACTCTTTCAAAATAATTTATATTGCAATATGTGTTTATGTATTTGTTTTTCATATACAATTTCAGAAAAAAAAAAGAAATATTAACAGATGCACAGAAAAGGTTTAGTGATACCAGCAATCATCTCTAATCATTCGGGCATCAACAATCATTTCGGGTAGTCTGATTAAAGTTGATAAATAATAAAAAGCTAATAAAAAGTTAATCAATAAAAATATACGATTCTCAATTCTTGTATGAAAGTCCCTGCTTGTTAAAATTTAAATAAATTTTTTAATAAAAACAAACATTTTCTAACATTTCATATGCATTAAATTTTTTTCTTGATGATAAAAAAATAATTTTTTGTTTATTTGAATTCTACTTGCAAATTTAAAATGAACTTTGTGATACATATTGCATTTTTTCCTAATGCAGCTGGCTTGAGGTACTTAGACAGTTATCTTTATACAGTGAGCAAGGGCTGCGTTATTGCTCATTTAGCACTACCAGGGTGGGCACGTGTAGCTTGGTATGCTACGGACACTTGAGAGTAACACCACACGAATCGCCGGAATGATTGTGGTGGATGTCACAGCGAAATTAAATGAGCT
>BPLQ01015103.1:0-86026 GCA_021605075.1 Caerostris darwini | reverse complement strand
AGATTCAGTTTTGAGGAAAATATTTTAATGAAATCTCTTGCATTATTTTTTTGATATTATGGCTTTTTATATGCAAGTTTTTATATTTAATTAATTTGAAAGTGGTTTTTTTTTTTTTATTCTTATAATATTTTGTTTATTTAAATTATCTATTTTCTAAAAAAAATTTACTAAAATAATATGAAAATTATGTTATATTAAATAATTAAAAAATATATATTATTTAAAAAAAATTCTTCTTGAAATTTTTTTAAACTATTTTAAGTATTTATCTGCTTATAATAATTTATTTCATTAAATAAACGCCTTTTATTTTATCCTTTTATATATTATTTTAAATATTTTTAATATTAGTAAAAAAATTTCCTTTACCAGAAATTATTTATATTTTAATAACAAGTTAAATTCAAACTTAAAAATAAAAAGCAGTATTTGAAATATTAAAAAAAAAAATAATAATAATAATAATAATGTGTTGTAAATAATAGAAAAATAATTTTTATGATAATGAGTCTGTAATTCATAAATACGCAAAAGAAACCTATATATTTAATTTAAATATTATTATCTCAATTTTTTTCCAAAACAATTGAAGAAATACGCTTTTAAAATAAAATGGGCCCTATAAAAAGAATGTTTTATTCACCAAAATCGATAGGCAATAGCGAAAAAATACTACATCATCTTTGAAATTCATCTCCACGAAGAAGTGCCACACTCCATTTCAGCTGGAAAAAAGGCCTTTCTCAGCGTGTTTACATACGAAAGCGAGCGAAGGGCGTAATCAATTTGGAGAGAACCACCCCCACCACCCCCTCCATCCCTCACGTTATCGTACTCTTCGAAAGGCCCCGGCTCGTCGTGCTCTCGAACCCTTTTCATCTCAACTGTCGTTTTTCAAGGTCATTCCTTGCTTTTAGAAATATGAGCCATTTCTGTTTCTCATTTGTTTACACTTTCTTTTCAAATTGTCAGTTACAGTGGAGAAACATCTTTTCAGCTGTGCTTTTTTTTTTTTTGTATTTTTGTCCTTTTCTAATGCTGTTGGGGGACTTTTTTTTTTTTTCTTTTCAAGTGTTGATCTTATTTTTTATTTTTTTTTTATTCCTTCTTTTCTTTTTTTTTTTTCGACAAAAGCTGCTCTTGAAATTGTTCTAAAAGTATTTTTCAGGACAAAAATGTGAGGAATCTTTTTTTCGTTTTTAGCAGCTGAAAGGAAAACCGTTGGAAAATAAAGAAATGTTTGCAATTTTTAGAACGAAAATAAATGTTTTAGTCAATCTTTTTTTAATCAAGAATGTTTATTTCACGTTTCTTTATTTTCTTCGATTTGAAAAATTAGAATGCGGATAAGTTATTTTATACCTGTATAGAACATTTAATTTTGCTGGGTTTTTTTTAACAAAAATTTCAATCTAAATGAAACTTCTTATTTATTTCTGTTTTCCATGAATAGGCTGTAAAAAAATATGGACGAAAATAAGTATCATTTTTTAAAAGCGATAAATATTTCAGTAATAAGGATTTATCCTTAAAATAAATTGAATTTATCCTTGAATGAAGTATTTATCTAATATTACAGTATACGTTTTTTTCAATGTTTACCTGGCGAATTTGGTATGTTAATTCACTTATTACTCAATGAATACGTGTATTATATTTTTTCATAATGAAACGAAGGACAATTTTAAATCATTTAATTTTGTAGCATTTTTATTATCTTTATTTATTATTTATTTTTAGACTTTTAAGTTTTCAAGAGAGATTCTTTTTTTTTTATGGATATTTAAATGATCGTACAAAAATTTAAAAAGTTTCTAATCATTTGAGATTGTTTTCATTTCTGTTTTTAAAATTTAATTTATTACTTGAAATATTTTGATAAAATGATTTTTTAAAAATATGATTCGTGACTATGGAATTCATATTTTTATTTTCCTTTTTGATTACTTAGTATAGTGTGTCAAAAATTTCAATCCAAATAAAACTTATTTATCTCTGCTTTATATGAATTGGCTGTAAAAAAAATATGAACTAAAATAAGTGTCATTTTTCAAAATCGATAAATATTTCAGCAATAAGGATTTATCCTTAAAATAAATATACTTGAATGAAGTATTTTTATAAATTTAAAATAAAAATAAAAATAAAATATAAGTATTACAGTATACATGTTTTTTTCAATGTTTACTTGACTTTAATATATTATTTCACTTATTAATCATTGAAAACGTGTATTATATTGGTTCATAATGATAACAATTTTATATTATTTAATGTTGAAGTCTTTTTTATTATTCATGGGTTTATTTATTTTTAGAATTTTAATTTTCATGAGAGAGATTCTTTTTTATACAATCGTACAAACAATCTTTTTTAATGATCGTACAAAACTTTAAAAACATTTCTTCACTTTCACACACTTGAGATAATCTTCATTTCTGTTTTTAAAATTTAATTTGTTATTTGAAATATTTTGATAAAATAATTTTAAAAAATATGATCTGAAAATATGACATTATGTCTTTATTTTTTTCTTTTCTTTTTGATTATTTAGTATAGCGGGCATTATGTTTAAAATAGGAGTTTAGTGTAGTATAATCAACATATGCATTTTAATGAACTTTATTTGTATTAAACTTATTAGAATGAAAAAAATATATTTTTCAAGTTAATACTAATACTTTAAATAACTAATACTAATGTAATTTAAAATAATACTAATACTAATACAATTTTTAAATGTATTTACTATATTTAAAACATAATATTTAATATATTAAAAAAAAATTTTTTTTAATTTTATTCGAATTTGACAAACAGGATAGAAATTTGTTTGACAATTTTTTATGAAAATGTTTATGATGCTACCTATATTATGTTTATATTTCAAATTATCTTATAAAAATAATATTTTATTTTGATAAAAAATAATCCAAATTAAAAGTGTTTGTTATGTAAAATTACATTTTTAGAAATGACTTACAATGGAATAATTTTAATTAAACTATCTATTAAAGAAAAAAACTTAATTAAAATTATCATATTTAAACTATTTATAATAAGAAAAATTTATCGACTGTATTATATTTTTTTAATATTTCATCAAATAATGTATTACATTCACTGTGAAAAATATAAAAAAGGAAAAAAATGTATTAGTTAGTTTGGTTTGTCGCTCTACGGTCATTTTGTGCAAATTGGGCTAATTAGACCGGGGCCTATAGTTTAACATGAATTCCGAACCACTCGCAAAACATCCATGCCACCGCCAGGATTCAGAGAATGTATTAGTTAAGATTTCAAAATATTTAAACAAATTTTTAAAGAATAATATTATGGGAACTTGATTTGTATTTAGTAAATAAGTTTTTTTAATTTTTTTTTATTATTTTTTATAAAAGCTTTTATAATTAATAGACATCATATCATAATCGACAGGAAAAATATTTAATGCATTATACGTATTCAATTCTAGAAATTAATAAGACGTATTGAATGAACATTAGCAAAGACTTCAAAAGAACACAGAAGGAATTTATTTCTATTGTTAAACCACCCTTGGTTAAAGAATGGTTACGTAAATCAAACATTACTTTTTTAAATGACACACGACAGTTATGTCTCTACTACGAAACGTCATAATGCCGGGAGTAGTCAATAAAGCCTTCAATCATGCAGTTGTCCGAACCAATTTACTAAGTGCTTACAAATCAAGTCTTCCGAGCCGACAGTCATTAAGCCTTTCGGGAACTGTAGTCTTGGATGGCCGAGAGAAAAGGATGTTTTTCTCCTCCGTCTTTAATTGTTTACTCTTCTAATAAAGTTTTACGGCCGTGGGCATAAAATAAGTCAATCTGCAAAACTTGTCGTGGACTTCCTTTATATTTCTTGAGGCATCATATAAAAGTTTTATCTACTCAGACGACGGTTGCTTTAAGTATTTCGTAACCGTTGTGTAATGGAACGCGTTATTCTATTTGCAGCGAACTAAATTTGGATGATTGTTTTCAGTTTTATTTCCATAAATCAATTTAGTATGTTTATATATGAGAATCTTTGCTTTATAGGTTTTCATATTTTACTTTTCATTCAATATTCGTTCTATAATGTTGATTTTTTATTTATTTAGTTGCTCATCTATAGTGCGCACTATGAGCTTTGTCCACATTAGAATGCAGAAGTTTTGAGCTCTCTACATCAAATTGATTTGTTACAGTTTGGATGGAAAACGCTTGTGGTTTCCTTAGCCAGCTTTCCGGGCTAAGATTATTGTGGGTTTTAACCGTTACGTAAGGTTTCGTAACCGTTACGTAATGGAACGCGTTATTCTGTTTGAGCGTATTAAATCTGGACGATTGTTTTCAGTTTGATTTCCATAAATCAATTTAGTATATTTATATCCGAGAATCTTTGCTTTATAGGTTTTCATATTTTACTTTTCTTTTCAATTTTTGTTCTATAATGGTGATTTTCTTTTTTAGTTGCTTATCTATAAGCAACAATATCTATAAGCATTGTTCACATTAGAACGCAAAAGTTTTGAGCTCCACACATCAAACTGCCATGTTTCACGGCTGAGCTTAGTGAGGGTTTTGATCACGTATCGAAGAATTTAGTACTGAAAGAGACATGTAGTAGACACTGCTTCAATATGCTGTACACACTGCTTCATAAAACGAGAAGACTCGACGGCATTCGTGATGTTCAGCATCTTGCCTCGTTAGTCTGACTACACTGCACTACACCACACCACACTACACCACATCACTATGCCTAAAGCTGAGTTGCCCTATTGCAGTTTGGGAATGATGTTGGTGAGAAGTCTGATTAGGCTCTGTGACGCTCTACGTTCATATGAGACCGGGACCTACGCCTTAAAGTGGATTACTAATCACTACAAACATCCACAGCAACATCAGGATTCCAACCTGAAACCTGTGGTACCGAGTGCCAGAGCGCTAGCCACCCGGCCATCAGACCATTAGTGGGACTACCTAAAGGGAGTTTTCCTGATTTTCTCCCATACTATACTTTCACCCTAAAAGTCCTCACGGAAGGCACTGTCATCCTTCTTCAGCGTCACGGAGCCAAGTTAGACTTCTACCGTCGGGTGCTCCATCACAACAGATGCTGCTTCTCCTTTTCTTCCTTCCATGAGACCACACGGGTTCTTGGACTTGGTCTAGAAGTTGCTGTCTATCGATTGGTATAAGAAACAACGGTATTGAAAGATGATTGGAGTGTCGGTCATAAAACCACGCCTAAATTTGAATAAGCCCGCTCTATAAAAACCGTTTGTTTTTTTCTTCCCAGTTTGGATAGAAAACGCAACCGAATACTCAGATGTTTGTCGATCTGGGATTTTTGGCTACTCATTAAATGGCTTACGACCCTTCGAAAGACAATTGGACACTCGAGAGGGAGATAAAAGGATTTATTTTTCGCGTTTGAACTACAATAATTGGGGATAGACTATTATTCGGCCAAATGTTTCAAATCTGGACGTGACTATAAATGTCCATAAAGAGGAGGATCTCATTCTCATTGATGACAATCACTACAGTCACTGCTTTGCGAAAGGAACAGAAACATTAGTTAATGTGATAGGCTGTCTCGTATCAATTGGTAGTATGGCACCGCCGGGATTTGAACCAGAAACCTGTGGCATCGAGCGCCAGACACTTGGCCATTCAGGCCCCTTGTATAATACTTTCAAATCTATGTTATATTTTCCTTAAAGGAATGAAAAAAAGGGCATTCATTTTTAGGATGGTATCCAAAACCAAAAAAATAAAGCAAATTCAGGAGAAGTAACATGTAAAATGAACATAATTGTATAATTGTATCAAAAGTAAAATGTTAAACTGATACAAACATCTCCACCCTCATCAAATGAGTTCAGTAAAAAAGGTATGCTTAATGGAAAAAAGACGTGTTATGTGGAGACATTAAAACGTGCTCTAGTGTTTATGTTGCTGTTTTGACTCGCTCTAAAACAACAACCTCAAATTCCTCGCAAAAAACCGAAATCTTTTTTTAGTCGGGCATAAACATAGCATGACGTATAGGGTGGCCATAAAACCGTTGACGAAATCAGTTGTAAAAATCTTCCAGCTGATCACCTTAGCAGATACCTGTGTACGAAGTATGAGGTATGACTAATGGAGCCCAAGAAGTGCGTTTCAATGGCACTGCAGGCAAGTCAAGGTCACCACTATCTGATGTTTATTCACCTTTTCATTCTCTCTGCCTGCACCTTCTAAGCCTGCTGCACCTTTATCTTTTACTTCTTCGTTAAGGACAGTTTACTTTGGGATAGTTAATGGTGTTGTTGTTAAACGACCGCATACCGACTTAAAATAGTCCAAAAAGGAAAATTGTTTGAATTTTCAGCAGCTCGGAAGATAGGGTTTCTCAAAGAAAGCGTACAAATACCGTTTTTTTTAACTAAAAATATATTTATTGTACTTATAAATTTTTTGATGGTGTATGAAGCAGATGCTTGGTATGTAATTTATTTTATAATTGGTGTTTTTTTTTCCTGTGATTATATTTTAAATTAATAAACAAATTTTGTTTAAAAGAAATTATTATTATTATTTTTCTATTTAAATGACTTGAAAGTAAAAGTGAATAAAAAGTATTTTCATTAAAAATTTCACAAAACTTTTTAAGTTCATAGTGAAAATTGAGAAAATGTTTAATCAAGTTTTAGATTCCCATACTACTTCAGTGAGATTAAATGAAATTCAGTTGCAAATAAATATTTTTCGTTTAGTAAATTATTAATTATTGGTTGCATGTTATTTGCATAATAATCAGCAGGCCGAATCAATAGATCGTTACAAAGAACAATATGTTTATACAACAAATAGTATAATAAACTCAAATTTACTGAAAATATTTCTTAAACTACATGTGCAAGGCAATTATATTTTTAATTTGTTATTTCTTACTGAAGGAAAGTTCCCAGTTCGAATCTTGTCGTGTTTATTGTGTTATTACTATATATATATGCCCGATTCGTGGCAACGTACGCCACTGGCGAACATTAGAGCGGCGTTCAATCCGCTGGCAGATTTGTTGTAGTCACTGTTTCAAAAAACGAAGAGACTTGATGGCGTTTGTGATGTTCAGCATCTTGTTTTATTATTCGAACTACCTGATTGGAGTTTTCCGGGTTTTCTTGTATGCGCTACGCAAATGTGAGATAATTCTCCCTTAGAGTCCTCTCGGAAGCTACTGCCCTCCTTCTTCCGCTACACGGAGCCACGTCAGACTTCTACTTACCGGTGCTCCATCCCTTCTTCTATGAGACCGCACAGGTTCACGGACGTCTAATATGTTGCTATCTTGCTATTACAAAAATATGTTAGTATTACAGTTATAGTTTTAACGTCACAAAATTATATTACACTAACAAGACATATTACATAAAATTTTGTTATAACAAAATATGTTACGAACTAAATGTTAAAACTATTGTTAAATGAATACAGTGAAGTAATTTATTTATTATAATTCATTTTCTACGACAAATTTCTCAGGGTTTCTTTTTGTAGTACGATGAATCCTAATGAACGCAGATATGGCCAGGGGTCTTCGTAATGCTGAATATATGCACATATATGTATACATTGCATGTAATTAACGAATAGAATCTTTATATTTACATAAAACGATATTAAAATCTTTTTTTTATTATTCAGTTACTCATAACTTCTGGATTGATGAAGATAATATGTAAAACTACAAATGTTGTATAATTGTATTCAAAATACAACATTAAAACTGATGAGATAAATGTTTTGAATTTTTCTTCAAATATTTTCCCATCGTTTCAGCTGTCTGAGAGCTGAATTATTTTCTATCTTATTTTAAATTGAAACAGAGAAAGCTGGAATGAAGACTTTTTTTCTCATGTGGTTTTTCAATAAACATATCATATCGCTAATTGGTATTAGCAATTCTGAATTCCTACGAAATGACTCGATATGGGTGCATTACCATACTGGTAATAACTAGCATGCCAACCCGATTTAGTATTTAAAAGAATCTCAATAGATAATAAATCAACCGCAGCATAAAAAATGAAAGAAAAAAGAATAAAAAATATTTGTTGAAACAAAATATTTATTGCATTTTAAAACAGATTGTACATTGAATTTTGCTTGAAAAAATCTTTTTTTCTTACAAAGAAAATGTTGATAAATAAAAATTAAAACGTTTCATTTTGTGAAATGACATTTAAATGATAAATTAGCAGCATTTAATGATACCATAGCACCATTTAATGATAACATAATAACATTTAAATGATAGATTAACACAATTTAATGATAACATAACAGCATTTACTGAAAACATACCATTTAAGTGATAAATTAACAACATCTAACGATAACACTATTTAATGAAACAACATTTAATGATAATAAAACAACATTTAAATGATAAATTTACAACATTCAACGATAACATAATATCATTTAATGAAACAACAATTAATAAAACAACATTTAAATAATAAATTAACAACATTTAAATGATAAATTAGCAACATTTAAAGGATAAATTTCCAACATTAAACGATAACATAATATCATTTAATGAAACAACAATTAATAAAACAACATTTAAATAATAAATTAACAACATGTTAATGATAAATGAACAGCATTTAAATGATGAATTTACAACATTTAAATGATAAATTTACAACATTTAATGATGACATAACAACAGTTGATGATAACGTAACAAAATTTGATGATAACGTAACAACATTTAATTAAACAACATTTAAATGATAAATTTACAACATTTAAATGATAAATTTACAACATTTAATGATGACATAACAACAGTTGATGATAACGTAACAAAATTTGATGATAACGTAACAACATTTAATTAAACAACATTTAAATGATAAATTTACAACATTTAAATGATAAATTTACAACATTTAATGATGACATAACAACAGTTGATGATAACGTAACAAAATTTGCTGATAACGTAACAACATTTAATTAAACAATATTTAAATGATAAATTTACAACATTTAAATGATAAATTTACAACATTTAATGATGACATAACAACAGTTGATGATAACGTAACAAAATTTGATGATAACGTAACAACATTTAATTAAACAATATTTAAATGATAAATTTACAACATTTAAATGATAAATTTACAACATTTAATGATGACATAACAACAGTTGATGATAACGTAACAAAATTTGATGATAACGTAACAACATTTAATTAAACAATTTTAAATGATAAATTTACAACATTTAAATTTTAATGATGAACATAACAACATTTAATTAAACAATATTTAAATGATAAATTTACAACATTTAATGATGACATAACAATAGTTGACGATAACGTAACAACAACTAATAAAACAACATTTAAATGATAAATTAACAACATTTAAGTGATAAATTTACAGCATTCAATATAACAACATTTAAATGATAGATTACTTTCTAACCCAACAAAATTTAGTGTTCTTGTTATTTGTAAGTTGAAGGATATCATTAGATTTCTTTCCATTTCCTTTTCTTGTGATTCCAATTTTTTCTCCCAATTTTAGATATCACACACCCTAGAAGACTTTTTGATCGGAACCAACCCACATTTCTATTATACCTAAGAAAAAGACACAACTTTGCAAAGTTGTGTATTTTGCAAAAACTTTGCAACTTTGCAATGAACCAATTTTGCAAAAGCAATTTTGTTGAACTTGGATGGGATTTTTATTCCTATTATGTATGCCACGAACTGCCTATCGCAAACAGGATATAGCTTTTTAGTAAACATTTAAAGATATCTACCCTGTATTTTTGAATTTTGTGTGGAAATCAATGCTCTCATTGCCCCTTTGGTGGATGGTTTGTTGCATACATAAGTGGAACACGGAGTTCTCTTAAATGGTTCACAATGTTGGATAACAAAAATAGTAGCTCAGTTTGGAATACGGTAATTTCGTCTGTTGCGGTCATTGCTTTCAGGGACGGCAAGATTCGGTGGTGATTGTGATAACATGTGTTAGAATCTCGCATCGATGCCCATTTTGCCTGCTGAAAAGTTTCGGGTGTCTCCCAAAGACAACTACCCGATGGAAAAAAGTCCTCTCCTCATCACCCATTGGAGGGTATACGTAAATAGAACACAAAGCTTATTGATATACTGGAAAAAAACCCCGAATGTGCACATAATATGCGTTATCATTATTAGATTGGCTACATGAATACAATTACCATTATTAGACAGGAAACATGAATACATAGGGATTTGGACCAATTCTACAAAAGATCTCCAGGAAGACAATCTGTCTGTAGAAGACAGTATCGAGGGTGTAAACCATAGTGTCC
This sequence comes from Caerostris darwini, assembly GCA_021605075.1. Classification (NCBI taxonomy): domain Eukaryota; kingdom Metazoa; phylum Arthropoda; class Arachnida; order Araneae; family Araneidae; genus Caerostris; species Caerostris darwini. The sequence goes on along the minus strand of BPLQ01015103.1, from coordinate 75,623 downwards.
CTTACTAATTAATTAGCAGGTCGAGATTTTGCTTAAAATATATTAATTAAATTTTGTCTTATGTGAGGCAGTTCCGGAACAATATGTATTATATTATTTCGATTAAAATGTATTTCATATATTTTAAAATTGTACAGAAATTTCGCGAGACAGTATCGGAGAGGTCTGATGGGCAGCGCTTTTGGTTTCCAAACTAAGAAAACCGGGCCTGAAACCTGATTAGTATATGCCAAATCAAAAGCTTCCTTGTCTATGCTAAGGAGGAATGTGATAAATCTATAGGCTGAAAAGTCTTTTAGATATTCTCGATGATGTGGAGATTAGGGAGTAAACCATATAATCCGCACTTCAGAGTATTCATCACTGATTGCAGCATCAGGGTGGTGCTGAATCTGTAACATACCTCCCATTGTAATAGTACCGCGAAGTGCCTGACGTAAAAATAGTTCTATATTCGAATCCTGGCTGTGGCATGGATGTTTGTGAGTGCTTCGGAATCCACGTTAAACAGTAGGTTCCGATCTAATTAGCCTAAAATGTGCAAAAAATGATCGTAGAGCGACAAACCAAAACATAAAATCAGCAACTTTAAAAGATTTCGAACATGAAATAACAATTAATATTTAAAAAGGTAGTAATTTATGCATTTTAAAACTGCTTATAATTGCGGCTCATATGTCCGAAAAACAATGTTTATGAACATTGCAATGTTCAGATCTAATCTTTTTCAGCTTCTACATCCTTTGAAAGTGATAAAACGCAACATTCGAAGCATCCACCAGTAAAATTTTTAATGCACCTTTTCATGTTATCATACCGTAAGTCGATAAAAAATTGTTTTTGTCGAAGGCTGCTTGGTGATAAACCCCTTATCAGGTCCGATAAAGTACTTACAACATAAAAATAGTTGGATGAATCAAGCTACTTTATTGACTCTAGCATTAAATGTAGAATTTTTTATTTTATTTTTACAATGCGGACTTTGAATTCCAACATCCTGAACCATCCGCCTAGAAACGAAAATATTTGCATCTTACTAGTGAAACAGCAAATAAAAATTTCATTAATAAATCGGAAAAATATACCTATAGTTCAATAACCGATTGTGTGGATAGGTAAACATCCGTTTCAAAGGCGGAAACGGACGAATCGATTATTTGTTAGGATTGCTAGTCATACATACGCGACGAAAAGCAATTTTCAAATAAAAAAAAGTTTAATTATTGCTATGAAATTTTATCTAATTTTTGTTCCAATATTGTGTAATTTAAAATTCTAATTATTAAAAATTACAAATATTTTTATTGAAATTGATAACTCTCCAAAAATATCTCTCTTGTTGTTTCTTATCCCACTTGGTAGACATCTAGGCCAAGCCCACGACCCGTACGGATTCATGATAGAGGGAAAAGGGGAGCTTCTGTTGTGATGGAGCACCCGTAGGTAGAAGTCTGATTTGGCTCCGTGACGCTCTACGCTCTCTGACCACTACAAACATCCATGGCACCGTCGGTACTCGAACCCAAAACCTGGGGCATCGAGCGCCAGAGCGCTAGATACTCTTCCATTCAGGACCAAAAATATCTGTCTTTCCTATTACGCCGCTCTGTTTGAATCCCCCAACTCGGCCGCTAGTCAGTATCCAACATAATCGATAATAAGTCCAGTGTTTATTGTTATTCTTTTTATTTTATTTGATAAAATATTAATAAAATTGATAGATTATTAATGAAATTAATAAATGATTATTAATAAGTTTGGTAGATTATTAATAAAATTAATAAATGATTATTAATAAGTTTGTTATATTATTAATAAAATTCAATTCAATTCAATTTCATTTTTTTATTTTAATGAAATAAATATTGTTTAATCATATCGTTAAAAAAAAATCTGAAAAATGCTACGCTGGACATCAATTTAAAAAGACTTATTCAATTATGAACCGAAAAGTGTGCGAGATTCGGTCAAGGCGTGTCAAAACGGCAATGCCCTTTCGTCCTTCGCCACTCCTTTCACATCCTGACATTCGAGACTGACCAACGACTCCTTGGAGGTGACGAACTGACCCACTGATCCTATTACCCGGCTATTCGACCGGTGGCTCAGCGTTGTTATCAATTGGGTTCAATATAAAATCTTAAATTCATTTGAAAGATTTTCGAAATTTTATGTTTGAAATTCTGATTATATAATTTTTAAAAATTTTATTTAACAATCTGTATGTATTCATTTTCTAAAATATTTCTTATCCCTGTACTTAACACTTTTAAGAAAACTTTATTGATTGAGAAAAAAATTATTGTACTATGGCATTTTTTTTATGATAAATATAAAGTATGATCTGTAGTATCCATGAATTTATTAAAAGGTTTTTAATAAATAAAAGCACATAATTATAACTAAAGGTGCATTAAGCTAATAAACTAACCATTCGTCTGCTTAATAAAACGCCGTTGATACCATAGACTTCAGAAGATTCGTATCCTGCCAGTGGCATGGATGTGTGTGAGGGGCTCGGAATCCACGTTAAACTGTAGGTCCCAGTCTAATTAGCCCAAAGTTCGCACAAAATGACCGTAGAGCGACAAACCAAACCAAACCAAATTGCTTACAGAAACTAATGCGGCGGCATTTTCTGGCAATTACATTAATGTCACCTCTTAATGTTCTAAATTCCAGCATAATTTTCATGTTGCACATAACATTTCAGCATCTTTGCTATATGTTGACATGTTTCATTTGTCCACATATTCAGTAATTTTCTGGGAGATTCGAGCAAGTGTTTCTTTAAATTTACTGCTATTAAGGCGCACTTGACCTGTTCCATGTGAAACTCCAGCTATTACTACTTCGACCCCTGTCTGTTACAGCATCAGTTTATTCCAAATTCCTTCACTAAATTTCGAATCGTCATTTAGGTAAATTTGAATCACCATCTAATCCTCTCATTGTGAATTTCTTTCAAATTCAACATACATAGCAAAGGAGAAGCTTTTGAAATATTTTTTTTTATTTCCAATGGCAAGGTTTGGTTTGGTTTGTCGCTCAACGGTCATCTTATGCACACTTTTAGGCTAAACACACCGGGACCTACAGTTTAAAGTGGATTCCGAACCACTACAAACATCCATGGCACCGCCGGGACTCGAACCCGAAACCTGTGGTACCGAACGCCAGAACGCTAGCTACTCGGCCATTCAGGACCCCAATGGCAAGGAATTTAAAGAAGTCCAGGGTCTCATGTAAAAGATGTGCTTCCATGATTGCAAAAACATCAACATCGTAACTAGCAAGATAATGTTGAATCTCAACTTTCTTTGATTGAGACAAGCCATCCGCATTCCATTGTAAGACACTCAGCCTAGCCTACATCAATCTCCGCAAAGGTGATAACTCTTGGAACGTTGCTGTATGCCTGTAGTATGAGATCTTTTAGCCACCTAGGATATTACCAGGGTGAACCACATGGAGGTAGATATACTGTGGAACCCCAGTTTTTAAAATATTGCTTGACTGTAAAAATATTACTCCAGCGCCCTTTTTTAAATTTTTTTTATACGCCTGTTAGCGGAATTAAAATGAATGTTGTGGGTTGGACATGTGGCAATATCTGTAGAATATGAATTGAACTATATATTCACCTGCATCGCAATTTATCGCTTTTATTTAAGAATAGTTTAAATGTGTAGTTAAGAATTATCGTTAATATTTTATATATCTCATGTACATAGTGATTTTGAATGCATATAGTATATAGTGTACGTGAAAATTCTCCCTCCTCATGAAATGCGGGTCTGTAGAAAAATCAAAGTTCTGCTTCCTGTTATCGCTATTTGGTGACCACAGATGGTAGGGATATGTTTACCAAAAATAAAATGTATGGTGCTTCCCTTTTGGTCTTTTAATTGGCGACTACTCAATTCGCAAAGTGCAGGTGGTCAGAGATTGCAATGCAGCTGGGAGAGGATGTTTGTCGAAGAAGGGTTACATTCATCTAAGATATTGACCGCTTAGAAGTTGACACTCGAGTATATTTACTGATTGGGATAAATTGCCGCAAATCTATTCCTTAAGATGTTTGTGGGACGGTGGAGTGCTAATACATGTTTATCTGCATGTTTTGTGTCAGATGTCGAGAGAGATGTCTCTTGTGCGAGAGAAACCGCATCGAAAGGTGTCCAGGTCTGATTAGGTGTCGATATCACCCCCACCAATGGGAAAGCTATATGGGTTTGGCGGATTTTAAGTTGGAAATCCAGCCAATAATAATAATAATAATAATAATAAAGAAGGGAATTTAAAGCGGATGAAAAAGTATGGGTGAGATAAAAAAACAACAACAAAACAATGGGAGCAATGGAGATCCTTACCACGATGGCGTTACATTAATTTCTTGAATGGAGACAAAAAGACACGCAGGAGGATTGGTAAAAAGGCAATCCCTGGCAAATACCGAGCAATTCCAAAGCAGGGTGATCTTATGTTCTATAGAAAAGTTAAAACTGTGTCCTCTGTGAAAGAGTAAAGAACTGTCTCCTTGATGATCCGTTAGATACATTTTTCCATTTACAAAGTTGATCTTTATCGAGGAAATTTATATTCAGAAATAAAAAAAGGTAATATTTCATTCTCAGTAAGTATTCAGAGTATATTGATAAGGAATTCAAAGTTTCATTCAGAGAGTGGCGAGTGTTGATGGAGTTCAGTGGTATTATGCAATATGCATTACGCATGCAGTACAACACTGTGTTTGAAATTCATATTGTTTTTTTTTTCGAAGTCGCATTTTATAACAACGTAAGAGACCGAACAAGTGCTAATTGTACACTTATTGTCATACAAATTGGTATGCAAAATGAATTTGAGAAGATTGATTGAAATTCCATATACGTGTTTGCAATGTTGATGTAAATAAGTCATTACAAAATGGAAGCAAGATGATTAATTATCGTTGGAAAACTAAAGAAATACCATCTTTAGTTTGATAGTTTAGTTAGTTTTATACCATTACTAGTTTGAATTCAAGATGCAATACGGTCGGGCATTAAAGCATACTTTCTTATGCTATCGTATGGTCTTATTCTACAATTACTGTTCGCGTACTCTTGTTGTTGTTTCTTATCCCTGTTGGTCGACAGCAACATCTAGACCAAGTCCCACGAACCCGCGAAATCTCAAACAACGATAAACCGTTATAGCACTTGAGTACAACTGGCTCTTCTGGCAACCAATGCTAGTAAAAATATGGACATGAGTGGCTTGAAATACATATTCTTAGTTTGATTAAACCACTCCGCCACCCTACGTATCGAATATGGTTATCTCCGAAATGTTTAATGTATGGTAATATGAAGTAGGGAAGATTGAAGGAAGTGTGCCATTTTTGAGGAGGCAGTCATGTAACACTTCTCTTGCTGTGTTTGTTGAAAAATGCCTACTTTGAGTACTGCCGTGAGAGGCAACACATTGTCTAAAGTATGTCACGAAAGTACAGTTGGATTGTCATGATGTCGTAGAGAGATCGACTGTCACATGTATCGACACCTCGAACAATCTCACCAGGTGTGGGCTCGATGTACAGCTTCGAATAGAAATCATCATTGAAACGTTCCTGATGAAGCGTTTAACCTCGTATACGGAACATAAATTGAATCCAGAACACAAATTAGTGTCTTCACAGCAAATGAAGTTTCTGCCAAGCCCCTCGCAGACATTTGGCGCCTTAGGTTAAGACGCCCGTTGTGTCTCCGCCTGTTTTTGGATGTTGGACAATCAACCGGCCTTTGGTAATTCGTGTATGAAGGTGTCCTGACTCCAAGGCACCAATGTGGACTAATTCTCTAATTCCAACGGTCTGAATGTGTGAACTAATTCTAACTCATCGGTGTAACCACCCATTCTCTTATCATCCCAATAATTCTTCCTCTCTCAAATTCCAACAATTGCTTATTTTTGCTTCAGCGACAACGTTAAGACATTTCTGATAATAAAATGTCGTTCTGCAATATTCATTTGCATGCGAGAGTACCCTCAGGGTGATTCTTTATGGGCTAGGCTGGACGTAAATCAACGCCCTCTACAAGCCTTACGTAATGCGAAATCTTGCTGCAATTCGAATCATTTGCATATGTACTTGACACAAACATTCATCACTCCTTCTTGATGGGCTAATTTCGCAGCGCGTCCGACAACTCCTTTTTACTTGCGCTAATTTTTATGGAGATGAGTGCATATAAAAATTCGAGATTATATTTTTGATGGTGAAATTATTTTTACATTATCTTAAGTTTTATAAATAATTTAATAAAATTCTTAAGTACTTTAAGTTATCATTTGCAAACTTACAGTCATCTAAATTTCAGTATCAAGGCTTACAGGAAAGAGATGCTACCTATGAAAATGTGTTATCAGTTGATAGTTATACAAGATATCATTATTATTTTTCTTTTTTCTAGTAAGTTCCGAAAAGATAATTTTTGTAGAAAGTGATAAACATGTTTTCGATTGTACTATCTTAAAATAACTAATCAAAAAATAAATAGAAATCCATTGTTTTATTAATGGATACGCTTTATTAGTTAAGCGTATTTAAATTAATCTAAACTATTAATATTAAAAAAGCAAAATTTCTTAGGGAAAGTTCTATGTTTATATTAATTTAAGAATTAAATATAATTTTTTTTTATTTATCTTTTCTTTTGATAAAACAGAATGTAAAAAAAAAAAAAAAAAAACATCTTATATTAAAAATAGTAATAATAAATAAAGAAAGAAAAATAAATAATTAAAAAAAATTTATCATTCATAAATATTGCATTTTTTTTATTGCAATTTTTAGTTATGCATAAATATTACAATTTTTAATTATGCATAAATATTACAATTTTTAAACATGCATAAATATTACAATTTTTAAATATGCATAAATATTACAATTTTTAAATATGCATAGATATTACAATTTTTAATTATGCATAAATATTACAATTTTTAAACATGCATAAATATTGGAATTTTTAATTATGCATAAATTTTCATATTTTTAATTATGCATAAATATTGCAATTTTTAAATATGCATAGATATTATAATTTTTAATTATGCATAAATATTACAATTTTTAAACATGCATAAATATTGGAATTTTTAATTATGCATAAATTTTCATATTTTTAATTATGCATAAATATTGCAATTTTTAAATATGCATAGATATTACAATTTTAATTATGCATAAATATTACAATTTTTAAACATGCATAAATATTGGAATTTTTAATTATGCATAAATTTTCATATTTTTAATTATGCATAAATATTACAATTTTTAAATATGCATAGATATTACAATTTTTAATTATGCATAAATATTACAATTTTTAAGCATGCATAAATATTGGAATTTTTAATTATGCATAAATTTTCATATTTTTAATTATGCATAAATATTGCAATTTTTAATTATGTATAAATATTACTTTTTAATTATGCATAAATATTACAATTTTTAATTATACAATATTACAATTTTTAATTATGCATAAAAAATTACGATTTTTAATTATGCATAAATGTTACGATTTTTAAATAAGCATAAATATTGCGATTTTTAATTATGCATAAATATTGCACTTTTTAATTATGCATAAATATTACAATTTTTAAATATGCATAGATATTACAATTTTATAACTATGCATACATATTGCAATTTTTAGTTATGCATAAGCATTACAATTTTTAATTATGCATAAATATTGCATTTTTAATTATGCATAAATATTACAATTTTTAATTATGCATAAATATTACAATTTTTAAATATGCATAGATATTACAATTTTTAACTGTGCATAAATATTTAAATTTTTAAACATGCATACATATTGCAATTTTTAGTTATGCATAAGCATTACAATTTTTAATTATGCATAAATATTGCATTTTTTTAATTATACATAAATATTACAATTTTTAAGTATGTGTAAGTATTACAATATTTAATTATGCATAAATATTACAATTTTTAACTGTGCACAAATAATGAAATTTTTAATTATGCACAAATATTGCAATTTTTTTAAATTATGCATAAATTTTCATTTTGCACAAATATAGCAATTTTTTTAAAATTATGTATAAATTTTCATTATTTTAATAATGCATAAATGTTGCAATTTTCAATTATACATAAATATTACAATTTTTATTGCGTATAAAGGTTACAATTTTTAATTATGCATAAATATTACATTTTTTAATTATGCGTAAATATTACAATTTTTAGTATGCATATTACAATTTTTAAATATGCATAAATGTTGCAATTTTTAAATATGCATAAATATTACAATTTTGTAATTATACATAAATATTACAATTTCAATTATGCATAATGTATTGCAATTTTCAATTCTGCATAAATATTGCAATTTTTAAATATGCATAAATTTTCATATATTCTTTTACAAAATTAAAAGAGTAAAATAAATATTTATTTTAAAAAATAAACCTACTTCTATAAACATAAAACGAGTTCGTTATACATTCAATCCAAAGTGGTTTCAATATTCACAACATTGTAATAATGAATTCACATGCATTGGACACCACCAGGGATGATCCATCAATTTTAATTGTATACAAACTGGAGGCAAAAATTTGTTATTCTAATTCTCCCAATTGGAAACGCTTGAAATGTGACCTCTCAGTCATCTGCGAGATCAGTTTAATTTGTGCTTCCTCCGCATTAAAAAAAAAAAAAGAAAAAAACACCTCTAATCTGCGAGTATTATATTATTTCCCAATGTCAAGGACATCCATTCAACAGAGAACACCTGCATTATAGGAGCTGCCTCAGCGAAGGTCATATCTTTTTCGAATGCAACGCTTCGTTTCCGGAAACGCTGGCTTTAGCGGCTTAGCACATAATTTGCCTTTTTGATTTGCCAGCTAAATGATTGTGTGACAATGCTGCTGTTGATTGTTTGTGTTTATGAATGTTTATGTAAACAAACAGATGGTGTTTGAATTCGGTGCTGTGTATGAAAAAATGCGCAGGCCCAAGTTGTGGTAAGTTATGGCTGTAGAATTTTTAGATTTATTTTTCCTGGTTGAATGTTTTCCTCATTAGTAACGCTGTGAGCTGAGTAATGAAGTATTGCTTGTTGTTTGTTTATAATAGAGCTCCATGTTTTTAAACATCTGTATACTTTGTACCTTATTTTATTTATGAATTCTGAACGTTTATAAAATATAGGTATTCTAGGAGGATATATCAACATATGAATGAATTTTTGTGTGTGTATATATCTTTATTATTTTAGAATTAAATTGCAATTTATTTTTTATTTATATTGCTAAGAGGATAAATAAATAACATAATTCAAACTTGATAATATGTTAATATTATCATGTTTGAATTATGTTATCTCTGTTTTCATTTCTGTTATTATTATTATTATTAGTGCAGTTTTAAAATAAATTGTTTTTATAATTTATAGTGTGAGAATAAATATTATTTATCGTAATAATTAATGAGCAAGGTAACATGTTATTGTGTATTTTATAATTGTGCGCTGCATTTATTTATTAGGTGTTATTAAATAATTTAAAATTCCTGAACGTTAATAGAAAGTTATTTCTATAATTATTTGTAAGATATTACATAAAATTTCTAAATAATAGCAATTGTATAATTAGTAATAATAAAGTAATTAATAAAAATGCAATAGGCATATTTTTATAATTTTTTCTATTGTTTTATAATGTATTATCCTTATATTATATTATAGCTTTATTCAACAAATATTTTACTTGCATTTAGTGTATTCTATTAAGAAAAACATTTGTTGAAGTTGATTTAAATAATCTGTGTTCATTCTTTTATACATTATCATCATCACTAGCATAACAGCCCTATTGTGGGCCAAGGCCGTCTGCCTGCTAGCAGATTTCGAAATATGAGATGTTTTTCTTTTTACGGGGTAAAGTTGTCAACCCTATGCAAAACAGTCATATTTGATCGGGACCTACAGTTTAAAGTGGATTCCATCATTACATTAATCCACGTAAATTATTCGAAATTTGTTGTAAAATGTTTCTTTAAAAAATTTAAAACATATATAATGATAAATTTATAATAATTATAAAGGTTTATAACGTTTATTTTATAATTATAATATTTATTATAGTAAAATTAATTTTCTTAAAATGTTTCTTTAGAAAATTTCTTAAATAAAAAAACATTATATTTCATTTTAAAATTATTTTGTTGAATAAATTAAACAATTTTATTTTTGTATTTTACTTATTTATAATATCCAAATCATGAGAAAAAGTGAAAAAAGAGAAGTTGGACAATCAGTTGTGTAAAAAGTCTATTTCGAAGATAATCTCCTATCATGACCTGTTTTTATCTTTCCTGATTTTTATTCGAAAGTATATTTCAAAGTCAATAGAACAAAACAAAACAAAAAAAGCATTAATAAGATTATTTTCACCGGCGCATATGTTTCGTCATTCACATCGATGCTAAGCAAACATTCAAAATATTAAGCAAAATATTTGTAGTTCCACATGCGTGAAGGTTACGTATTTGACTGTTTTTTTCTTGAAAGCGATGTTAGATTTGACATTAAAAAGTATAAATTGATCTTAAGATAGACGCAAAAAATTCTGGATATTGATTTATTGATATAGGCGCTAATATGTTTTAAGTTTTTTTGAAGATAGTCATTTACTAAGTGGTTGAAATTTATAAATATAAAAAAAAAAAAAAAATGTCTGTGTATCTGGAATATTTTTAGGATAAGTCATTCTGAATATGTTAGTATATGAGGTTGGTCATATAAAAATATTCATGTTGACATATTTTAAATAAACACCGTTAGGATTTAGAAGATGTGCTTACTTTAAAAAAACTAGTGTTTATCTTTTCAAATATAATCTTCTTTTTTAACTGCCCATCATTATACAGCATTAACATCAGAATAAACATGAGTGTTTACGAAGGTACAACTATTTAAAAATGTAATTTTAAAATTACATTCATTGCTTAAAAATAATGAAAAATTTATGATGTGTTGTGACTAATCCTCAGTGTCCGGCAACGCAGGACGGACATTCCATGAATAATCTATTCATGGATGGAAGACGAATATCTTCAATATTTGTTTTAAAGGCGGCATTTTAGTTGAAAATAATAGAATATTAATAACATATAATTGATGTACTATTTTACAAATCATATATGTAGAGTTCAACCGGTTCCAATAGATTCATCCTGGTCGAGTCCACAGTTTTTGTAGACTTCTCTACCAGTCTAACAATGGCTGCAGTGGGTGTCTAGGGGATTTGCCAGATACAATAAAGTAATGCGATTTATTTAAATAAAGCCATTTAATGACATGCTATTTTATAATGATATTTACATTAGTTATTAATTAAGTGCTAAACATATTGACGCAGCCTGTCCTATCTCGCTCCTCTCTCGTTGACCGCCAGCGTTCTTTTTCTTTCTTCATCTACGGGGACCTGTCCCCTTTTCCAGAGGTCAGAGTTCAAAGTTGAATACTCCCCCCACATTGTAAACAGGCACCGTCAAAGACAAGCAACCGTGATGTGTCACCGCATGCTGATTACCACACAAACAAATCCAAATATAGTTGACATCATTCTTACAACGAAGTTGTTCAAATAAATTCACAAAAGATTGACATCAAATATGTGTTGTTGCGACTTGTCCTCAGTGCCCGGCAGTGCGGGACGGACACTTCATGAGTAGTTTACTCATGGATGAAGGGAAAGGGGACAGCTTTTGGGATGGAGCACTCGCAGGTAGAAGTCTGACTTGGTTCCCAGTCGCTGAAGAAGTAGAGCAGTGCCTTCCGGGGGATTTTTAGGGTGAACTATCCACATTTGAATATCGTATGTGAGAAAACCTGGAAAACTTCCCACCAGTAGTCCGACTCACGAGACAAGAGGCTGAACATCACAAATGGCATCGAATCTCCACATTTTTTAGTACAGTGCCTACAAGGAATGCCTCCAGCCTATTGAACTTCCGCCCTAATGCTCACCAGCGGTGCGCGTTACCACTGAACCACTAGTCGGGCTTGAAACATTTATTAGTATATTGTAGGAAATATAAATAATTTCTTTTTATCGTTGTTTGTAAACAAAAAAAGATTAATCGTACGAAAAATACAGTTGGCACCTTTTGTAGACATTATTTTTATATGCATGTGACATTATTTTAAAATTTAACAAACTGGTAATTATTATTCGCTCTTATACAAAGTTCTACACTATTTATTTAGGTATGAATTATTTATTATTTACCTTTTATGCGATATTTTGGGAATTGTAATTTATTTGACAGGAAATAATTGCAAATGTGCATTGATTAGTCATTAATTAATTTATTCTTAAATAAAATTGTATTGATTGTTAAAATAAAACTTCTGAAGTTCAGTTTATTAATTAAAAAAAGATAATAATCACAATAAAAACTTTACTGTTACAAGGACAATTTACGATTTAACCATGATATATGCATATTTTCTTTTTGGTTTTATATAAATGCGTATTGGTTAAAAAAAAAAAAAAAACCTTAATTACGACATGTCTGTAAAAATTCAATCCTCCCACCAAAAGACTTAAAATGAAGGATTATACTACAACATAGTATAATTTTTCGCAATACATAGATTATTGTTAAATAATATTGAAACATAATATTATTTAGTTCTGAGATATTTTTAACCTGTTCGAATCTAACATTGCATATTTTAATTGAATAACATAAGCATCATATCAAATATTCTTTATTTGAATAAAAATGTTTTAATTTATATTTTAATAAATGGATCTTATTCAAAGATATCAAACTATTTATAATTTTTATTATTGCTTCTGATTTCTATGTGGTTTCGTACACACACAGATACAGAAAAATTATTTAGTTTGGTTAATTTGAAATTTGATTCCGGAAATTTTCTCTATTTTTTCGTAAATAATCTCTCCTTAAGGGAATTAATTTAAATGGAGAATCGCAATTGAATTTATATTTTATTGTAAATATATTACGTTAATGATTTTATCTTTTTTAACAGAAGAATGAATAATATATAAGAAAATTCAATAAGAAAAGATATTTTGTATATAATTCCTTAAAAAAAATTTTTTTGTAAAATTGTATAAAGGGAAAGATAAAAATTTCTAAAAATTAATATGTTGATTAATAAGTTTTATTAATTATTTATTATTTTCTTATTGTTTAAATATTACGACAGAGTTAATTTTAAATAGTTATTTATTGAAATATGTTGTAATTGATATATGAGGGGATTTTGTTTCGTCATGGTGTTGGTGTGTTGTGAACGGAAACAGTTATTTTAAATTTATATTATTACTTATTTATTTATTATTAAGGAAGATTTTTTAGTTTGATTTTTTTTATTTATATGCAGGAATATTCAAAAGTCAGGAGAAACTTTAAAAAAATTAGAAACTATTGAAGAAAAAAAATATACTATTTGCACAGAAAAGACGGAAATAAAGTGGATTTTTTTTTAAATAATAAAAAATTTACTCTAGAGTAGTATATTTTTTGACCAATAGATGGCGTTATCAAGATAGACTGGTTCTTCAGCGGTATATAAAGAATAGTTAAATCTGGCAGTGTCATTCTTGAGACATTAATGTTCCTTTCTACACATGGAGAAAGCACACTCGCGTATTACCGCGCCTATAAACGATTACTACCCTCAACATATCTTCAGTTGATCCTTTACTCATGTATGGCCATTCAGATCTCCCAGTCTTACACCTTGTGACTTTTGTGAAGCATTAGAATTTTGGGATATTTGAATTTAAAAATGTATCCTGAAGGAATATCGTCGTCGACAGAATTGAAAAATGCATTCTAGGAACATGTATATGAATAAAAAATATGGTTTTTGCACTAGAATTTATTGAAAAATGCATAGTGGAAATAATGCATTCCAGGAACATGTATATGTCATATTCCAGAAATGCTATATAATGCTTTGAATAATGTGGTTTATATGGCAACTGCGTTGTTGAATGACCGGCGACGTATTGAACATTTATATTATCTTATGTAGCATATGGCTGCACAAATGACAGTGCCATCTGGTGCTCAAAAAGTGAACTATTTATTATTTAAAAAAAAACCAACTTTATTTCAACCAACTTATTTTAATTTCCACTTTTATTCCATAATATATTGATAACGCTTTAATCAATGTAATAAATATTTTGATTACTGTAGTACCTATCTGAAAAAAAGACAGATTCTATGCTATGTATTGGACTTTCAGGATTTTTTAACATTCTCTCCTTGTGCAGGGAGGTGTCTAATGTGGCGATGAAGGAGCTGAAGATGTTCCCCCAGATCACGGAGGAGACGGAGGAGAACCTCCTCAACCTGGAGGACGAGCCGCCCAAGAGCCCCTACTCCTCCACCCCTCCTCCTCCCGCCCTCAACACCTCCTCCTCCTCCTCCTCGGACTCGCCCCCTCCGCCCGGATCGCCCACAGACGAGGTAAGCACTCACTCCACTGTATACTGAAGAATCTTCTGTTTCTTTCGCGAATAGAATAACTTTAAGAAATATTCTCTGGTTACTTTTCTAGTTTTAAAAAAATGCATTTTTGTATTTGAAATGTATATAGTAGTTAAAAAAGTTACAGATGTAACAAATATATATTACAATTATTATATTAAAAATGCACCAGTTTTTAGATATACTGTAAATTATTTAAAAAAAAATATTTAGTTCAAATACTTCAAAAAAAAAAAAAAAAATATATATATATATATATACAGGGTGATTATAATTAAAATTCCATTTTCAAAATGCTGTAAAAAAAAGAGCTACTCGTCATAATGAGTTCAAATTTGAACTGAAGATACTTGAAGAAGGGAGAAACGGTACGTCATCAAAAAAAGGTTCCACCCATATTTCCCATCCAATTTGGTATGACCTTGCCGTGGGGGATGGGCTTTTTACTAACAGCGTCACAACTGTTGAATGACTTGGAAGTCACTATTTTTCCTTCAAGAAACAGAAACAATCAAGCACATTGCACACTACAGTTGGTTTCATGTGCAACTCATGCCAAATACGTTGTAATTTCGATTCAAAATATCACTGGCAGCCAAATTCACTTTCTTTATGCCACTTACAGCGCCATCTATTAATACACTTTGGAACTTTTTTTGATGCCGTACCATTTGCCTCTTTTTCAAGTATCTTCAGTTCGAATTTGAACTCATTGTGACGAGTGGTTCATTCTTTACAGCATTTTAAAAGTGGGACTTTAATTATAATCACCCTGTATATATGTTGTATTAGCTGGTATCTTTGAAATTGATTATTGTCAATAGTTATACATATGTTCATTTGTTAGCGTGTTTATGGTAGGCTTTCAAATATAATTCGGTATTTTCCATTTTATGTGCATTAGTCTGAGATATATTGACCGTACAAAATCTGAAAACATTCAAAGTTTATTCAACTCTATGCGAAAACATCTTTATTTCCATTATTCAGCAACAACAAAAAGCCCGTAATCAAAAACGTCCGTTCGAAGTAAGTAATCGATTCGAATGTTGCATTATTCCGCCCCAGAACGAATGACTTGGCGTTTCGCAAAGATAACAGTTTGCTCTCGGGAGAGGGCGAACTTTTCGCGGCTTAATGTGGTGCTGACACGAAACCGTTGAAGTGTCATTAAGCAAAAACTCTTCTTCTTTTCCCGGCGTACTGGATGACATCCAAGTGTCGAACGGTTCAACGAACTGTTTGTTCTTATCGATCATAAAATGCAAACCAAAGAGTTTTTTACTTCTTCTCCTTCTTGAAGATTCGATATCATTGTTCTTCTGCGTGGGACGTTTCTGAGATGTCGCCGATATCGGAATCGAGTAGAAAGTGTTCCTTTCAATGTTAAAATATTATTGAACTCTGGAGTAAAGTCGATTTTTCTTGTCTCTTTTTCTTTTCAAAGACTAATTTTTTCTAATGTAATATCTCATCTATAACTATATATATATATATATATATTCTAATACAGCTGGCAAATACTTAGACAGTTATA
Organism: Caerostris darwini; assembly: GCA_021605075.1. Taxonomy (NCBI): domain Eukaryota; kingdom Metazoa; phylum Arthropoda; class Arachnida; order Araneae; family Araneidae; genus Caerostris; species Caerostris darwini. The sequence goes on along the minus strand of BPLQ01015103.1, from coordinate 59,493 downwards.
TTTTATGCCATTAGCAAAGTCTGCACCGTTGTTACTCATTTAGCACTACCCAGGCGGCACGTGTAGCTTGAAGATATGCTACGGATGCGAGTAACACTACCTACGCAACTCTTTACGATCCTATTAGACAGAGACCCACGGTTTAAAGTGGATTATGAACCTCTACAACCGTCCATTTCACCACCGATACTCGAACCAAAACCTATGGAACTGAGCGCAATCACTCGGCCCTATATATATATATATAAAGATTGAATTAATGACGACAGTATTATAAGTTAAATATAATTGATCTTAGCATTTATGATTACATAGACCCATTAATAAGCTACAGCCCAGTAGGCTAGCGCTCTGGTCTTTATTATCACAGGCTTTTCAGATTCGAATTTATACAATGGCATGGATGTTGTTAGTGGTTCGGAATCCCCGTTGAATTGTAGCTCTCTGCCTAATTAGCCCAAGGAATGCAAAAAAAAAAAAAAAAAAAAAAAAAAAAAAAAATGACAGTAGAGTGACAAAATAAACCTCGAACAGACACGGTCACTATGGGCACTTTATCATTAATCGGGTTTCGATTCGAGCTCCCTTACTTTCGAAGTCCCAACGCTTCCACAACATTGCTCTATCAGTTTGACTGTTCCAAGAAAGATCATAAGTTCCTTACATCACATGCGTAATAACTTCCTTATTATGCTTTCATTACATGCCTAATACGTTCCACGTTATACTTACATCACCTGCCACATTATTTAAAGGCATTTCCACCTAAGAATAGTAATAAGATTATTAGGTCTTTGGGATTGCACATTCTTATTCGTTGATTCAACAGATCGCAGTAAAAATATTGTGATCTAATGTCTCCGTTTTGTTAGTGGTTCGGAATTGGGGGTCCTGATGGCCGCGTGGCTAGCGCTCTGGCGCTCGGTACCACAGGTTTCGGGTTCGAATAGCGGAGTTGACATGGATGTTTGTAGTGGTTCGGAATCCACTTTAAGCCGTAGGTGTCTGTCTCATATGAACTTAGAGCATCACATCACAGAGACCAATCAAAATTCTCACCCAAATCTTTCCCAAACTGTAAAGGGGCAACTCAGCTCTAGGCACAGTGATGTGGTGTAGTGTAATAGTAGTGGTGGTTCGGAATCCACGTTGAATTGTAGGTCCCTGTCAATTAGCCTAAAGTGTGCAAAGAAATGACCGTAGAGCGACAAACCGAACCAATAATAAGCTAGAAATTTGAGATATAATATTTGTCGTACAATAATTTTGAATTATTAAAAAATATTGCTTAACATACAGAAATTATATAAATTTTATTAAGATAATTGGATAAGTTTAAGTTTGTAAGTGTGTTGATAACTTTGCTTGCAAATATATTAATAGTACATACTAATATTCTTAAATAATAAAGTGATAGTTGATTTCTCATTCTATTAGAACAGAAATGTCTAAATTTTCAATTGGTCCGCTTTAAAAGGGAAAAATATTTTAGCGAACTGGTTGAAAAAAAAAAAGTCTATCTCAATGTATACATAAGATATTGCTAATTTAGCGATATTATTACGCAGTAATGTTTGCAAATATATGCTATCTAATCTGTCCATCCGGCCAAATAAGCAAAAATGTTGTTGCATAATAATCCGATCTCTTTTATAGCAGTTTTTTATCATTAAGGTCAAGACGTTATTAATCACGGAAGAAAAATGTAGAAAAATAAAAATTGGAAAATGCATTTTGATATTTTGATAAAAGAAAAACACTGTTGATTTCATTATTTTAATATTTTTATGCAATTTAAGTCCAGAATATATATATATATATATATATACACTAGTAGGACCCAGCATACGTTGTCCTGCCAAAAAAGGGCAATTTAGAAAATTACATATCACGAATATAATTTCCATGTTCTAATGTACACTCAAGAGCCAAAACATTATGACCACCCCTACATTTTGCAATGAACTCGCCTGGATGACGTGGAAGGCGCATGATCAGGTGGAAGTGGTATTTAACTGCTGCTGGAGAGTCTGAAGAATCATTCTTTTACTTACTTTTGTGTGTGATGGCAAAGGCTGCGGGCCAACTCGTTATTGACAGGTGGTCATAATATTTTGGCTCTTGAGTGTATGTGCATATTAATTTTCATGGATATCGTTTGAACAGTATGTAAGAAGAAATGCTGCAGCACCCTCTGGTGACAAGTAACAATGAAGTAGATAGCGCGAACCTATTTTCCTTACTCGAATACATATTATTACCAGTTTTCATAGCGATTGGTTGAACGGTATAGAAATTGATATACTGCAGCACCATCTGGGGGCGCCTTACAACAGAGGGGATAGCATAAAAACATTCTCCATGATTTGTGAAACACATACAAAACATTTCATCAAAATCGGTCAGGAGGTTTTTTAGGAGCAGTTCAGTAACAAATACAGGTATAAAAGAATTATATATATATATATATATATATATATTATATATATATCATAAGTACTTAAAAATATTAATAATTTAAGGAAATTTACAATTTTATTTTGAACCACATACATACATATAGGTGGGCCTCAGGCCGCTAATGGAGCAACCTTTATTAGAATTTCTGAGTGTTCTCGCACGCTATAATCAAGATAGTAATTGAAACCCCTATGTGTCTCATAATTTGACAGCAATGCGTTTTATACGAAGTCATAATCTTTTATCTTTGTCAAATAAATTACATTTATTATCGATAGAAAGGAAATAGAGCTGCTCAGTTGATGACGTATTGGATTTCCAATCCTATGGAAGAACGGTTCATAATCAAATATCCAATAACATTTCTTTTGGTGGCAGAATGTTATGGAATCGAAGTTTTATTGCTTAGATCTTATTTTAAGTCGCTCTGTGTTGCCAAATCGGCGATAAATTTACAAATTGGAACATGTTGTTTATAAATATTTCAGAAAAATATGACAACTTTGTTTACATTACATAATTATAAATTCGTTTATTTGGCGCAATTTTGATAGTCCAGAGACGTCACTATTTTTATGCCGCCAAGAAGTAGTTGAACTAGGACTATACCTGTTTCATTATCTATTGATGTGAGACTACTGAAGGTTTAACAAATCTTTTAAAATAAATAAAAGTAAAATAAATAAATCATTATAAAATACAAGTTATCTTAAAGATTAAATAAATAAACTACCATAAGTGGACAAAACTATGCATATGCACAACATAGTGCACTTAAATCTCATTTGATGAATCTAATAGTTATGGAAGCTTGCTGGCATTGATAACAAATTTCTATAGTTTTAAGACCTCTGCTTATAAACGCATTGGACTTCCAAATTAGATTGCTGTTCGAAACCTAATAAGCAAGTCGAATCGAAAGAAATTCTCAAGAGAAATTTGTAGGCTGGAAAATCCCTTAATTGGGTTTGAGGAGGAGAGCTGGAGGCTTCCCCTGTTTCCATCCTGTGGTGTTCCTTTCAAATTGAAATAAAACCAGTGTGAGTGTAGTATCATATAATATATTACATGCGGTGCATTTTCGTTAATTATGAATCTGTTACATATTTGCCTTACCAATTACGAATTTCCTACCCCAGGTATAAGAAAACGACAACAAAAGGCTTATAGGCGTTTGATATAACAGGGTGATTATAATTGAAGAACGAAATGAATTCATACAGAATGATTTTTACAACATTTTGAAGTTATACTTTCAAAATGTTGTAAAAAAAGAACCAAACGTTACAAAGAGTTCAAATTTGAACTAAAGATACTTGAAGAAGGGGGAAATGGTACGGCATCAAAAAAACTGGCAGTCGGATCACTGGCAGACCGAATTCACTTTTTTATGCTGTTTACAGCGCCATCTATTAATATACTTTGGAACTTCTTTTGATGCCGTACCGCTTCCCCCTTCTTCAAGTATCTTCAGTTCGAATTTGAACTCATTTTGACGGGCAGTTCTTTTTTTAGAGCATTTTGAAAGTGGGACTTTAATTACAATCACCTTGTATATTTAATCAGATGCTACCATAGACATAGTAATTATTACTGTTTATTTTGCTTCACAGATTAACTGATAGTTCCAATCTTATAAATTTTATTAACAAAAGTTTTTAATTTTTAAATGTGAATATGATATGAAAAGAACTAAATGCCGTAAATTATGTCTTGAATATAAAATGTTATTGAATTATTTATCAGAGCTTTTTGACAAAGCTAGCAGCAACTTCTCGTAATTGGCGCCATAGAATCGAGGAGTTAGACCTTTAGACATGATGAATTTACAGCTATTTCAGACTTCTGAGCGGGTTGACTATTGGTCATTTGCTTGGCAGGATTCCAATCCAGAGGAATATGATACCCACCGGTAAGGTAGTCTGGCCATTGAAAACTGAGATTGAACAGATCGAGTTGCCTCCATGCTAATTACGTCAAAACACAGACACTTTAAGTTTATATAATTTTGCACCTCGTTATTGTAATAATGTCATTCTAAACGAAATGAATTATAATGAGAGAGCAATTCGAGTATGAAAATTTCCGAGTAAGTTGAATCTATTTCATGGAAATTTTCCACTTATGCAATTTTTTTAATATGTATTTTATTAAATTTATTAATTTCATTTAATTATGTTACATTAATGATAGGTTATATAGTTATGGATTTCAAGTAACTTCAGATCATTTGATAAACTGGATAGTTTTAAAGAAAATAATATATAATATGTAATTATTATTTAAAATTATTTAAATTATTATTAATTTAAATAGCATTTATTAGTTTAATTAATTATATTAAATTTAATTATTTTAATTAGTATTAATAATTAAATATATTTATTTTATTCTTTTGTTTTATTTATTATACTGATTTTTAATTAAGAATTATTTTAATCTTTTGAAATAATTGAAAATGGTATTTTATAATTAATTAAATAACGTAAAATCGTTTTAAAAAATCGTCTGGTATAAAATCGTTTTAAAAAATCGTCTGGTATAAAATCGTTTGTATAAATCTTAAAAAAAAAATTCTTTATAATTTGAATTATGGTATTTTGTAATTTTGGTATTTATTGAAATTTTGGTATTTATTGAAATTTTGACAATTTGAATGTAGATTTATTTTGCAGTTCCATTTAGTGAGAAATTTTTTTCACGTATATTTTCTCGCTTAAAATTTCGGAACATTTAAAATTCATTTTATTAAAAAAAATCTGAAAAACTTTTTCTCGGTAACTTACTATTTTTTTACTAAAATATTAGTATTTATTAATTTTTTTGCCAGAAAATCTTAGTCAGAATCAAAATGTATTAAATTTGTAATCGGGTGGGCCGATATCCAAACGATTTTCATTTCTTGAAAAATGTCGTTTGCATTTTGAAATAAAATTGTTTGTTTTGAACAGACGATCTTTTAAAACAATTTTTACATTATTTAGTTAATTAATTAGACAAGTATTATTACATAATTATTTATTTATTTTTATTATAATTATATTATTTATTATTTATAATTATTAATTAATTATATAATTATTTTATTATTTATCGTGTATTCTGCTCCCTAAAATAATACCCATAGTATATTTTGTGGATAATAGAGAGTTTTTGCATACCGTACGTTAGTTACCGTAGGACGTCCGTTAGCTTTTTCTCCCTATCGCGCATGCTCAGTTTCCTATGAGCCATATGGAGGTAGATATACTGTCGCACCCCAGTTTTAAAATATTGCTTGACTGTAAAAATATTTCTCCAGCGCCCCCCTTTTTTATGCTCGTTAGCGGAATTAAAATGAATGTTGTGGGTTGGAGAAAATGCTAACGGACGTCCTACGCGCATGCTCACTGAGAACTGAGCATGCGCGATACGGTATGCAAAAACTCTCTATTAAATGTGAGCGATCAGTTTTTCGTAATTATTGAAAAATTTAAATTACATATTATAAAAATACACCTAATTAAACATTATTGATAGCCAATAAAGGTTCATTTCTCCTTAGTAAAAAAATAATCTATTTTAGAATGCTGTTTAATAAATTTCCGTTAAAAATATCGATGTTTTTGTAGGTTGCTTATTCAACATTTAAGTTGATTGACCTGGTATTTGAATGTCTGCCAACACGAATATTTATTTTTAGAACCTATTTTCTTTTTGTTTGGTGCACACTCAATTTAAATAAAAATAATTTTAAAAATACCTTAACCACTCAATGCATTAACCCGAGTATACAAGTATATATTATTGGAATGTTTTTGAAAAACCATCAGTTAACTCGCGCAAAAGTTACTGGAACTAAAAAAGAATATTTTGGATTATTTTAACTAGTAAAAATAAATATTTGGATATTTTGAGTTATCATGTGTAAACAGGATGTTGTCCTGGTTAGGGGTCCATGACGTTATTCGAAAATGTGGGTCCAGCAAATAAATCTCCATTGCAAAATTTTTCGGAAAATGGTACTTTGGGTCCCTTAACTCTTGAAATGCTTCATGAAGAACGTTAGTCTTCAGGAATTTTCTGGAGAATTTGGATTTTGTTTGAAGTGTTTTGTAGTATGGTTTTGAAGCACTTTTCATGTCTTGGCTTGGGATTTTAAACATTTGTATATCCAATTGCTGTAGTGCGTTGATCAATTCCTTCTTGAAGTTTCACATTTATCACTTTTATCATTTTCCCGTGTTTATGGAGCTGTATTGTGCTTCTTATTGTATTTGGAATACTTCAGTCTTCATTTATGCCTAGAATTTTCAAACTTTGATCAATTCTTTTGGATATTGTATGTGATAACGTTTCTTGTAGAGTTTGAAATACTTAATTTACGACTACATTTATCTTACTTTTGTATATGGTATTAGAGATTCTTGAACAATTCATTCTTCATAAAGTTTTTGTTCTATTCAACATTGCTATATTCATGTGGCCATTGAAAAAACATTGGCATATTCCTAAGTTTATTCATCCAGTCTCGAATGTTCATATATGATAAGCTGAAATTTGCCGAGCAGATTTCAGTTTTTTATTGATATTTGCATTTAAAACTTATTATTCTAATTTTAGACTAAATATGTTATTTATTCTAAGATAACACTCGCTAAATTGCACGTCTGGTATAATCATTTTATCCCAACTTTTTGTTGTTTTACAGACATTTGACTCGATGTATTTCAGAATCCAAAAGAATGAACAGGATCTGCGAATTATTTATTGCTCACGATCACTCGCATTTATTATCCACGAAATATATCGGTATTCGTGTCCTTAATCACTTTCAATTTTGGTTTTAAATTTCTTTCACGAGCTTTTTTTAATTTCTTACACAAGTTTTTTTAATTTCTTACATAAGTTTTTTTAATTTCTTACATAAGTTTTTTTAATTTCTTACACAAGTTTTTTTTTTATTTCTTACATAAGTTTTTTTTAATTTCTTACACAAGTTTTTTTAATTTCTTACACAAGTTTTTTTAATTTCTTTTTTTTTAATTTCTTACACAAGTTTTTTTAATTTCTTACACAAGTTTTTTTAATTTCTTACACAAGTTTTTAATTTCTTACATATTTTTTTTAATTTCTTACACAAGTTTTTTTAATTTCTTACACAAGTTTTTTTAATTTCTTACATAAGTTTTTTTAATTTCTTACACAAGTTTTTTTAATTTCTTACATAAGTTTTTTTAATTTTTACACAAGTTTTTTTTTTTTTTTTTTTTTAATTTCTTACGCGAGCTCATAATTATATAATTAAATAAATAATGCAAAATTCTTTTTAAAAGATCGTCTGGTGAAAGCACAGACGATTTTATTTCAAATTGTAAAACAATTTCATGAAAATCGTTTGGTATTCTATAGTATTTTTATTATTTTTTTTAAATGACTGTTATGCGTTTTGTTTTTACGTTAAATTTTAAATTTTATGGGTAACCTGTATGTCGGCCCATCCGATTATAATTTTTTCCATTATTTTTCGAAATGAGTAAAAAAAGGCATTCTTAATGATAATTTTAGTAATAATCGGCGATATATCGTAAGGAGATCTATGATTGTGAATCATAGTTCTGTTTCTAATTTGCAATCGAAATGGCTAAATTTAGATTTGAATTATGAAAATAAATAAAAGAGGGTAAAAACTTATTGATCATAATTCTATCAATGCATATTTTAAAACTTCTGTAAAAAATATAGTTCCGAAACAAAACTGTGATAAATTAATTCATGACACATTAATGTAGCTCTTTTTTAATGTAAAACCATTACTCTTCTAAACTTTTGTCATCTATAATGCAACATCAGCAGTGATCAGTGGCATCAATGGGTCCTGTACGCTTTATCATTGCACCAGGAGTCCTGAAAATTATTATCGATAGGAAAACCAAAAATCGATATCGGTATTATACGTCCTACTATTACATTTTAGATTGCATATTATTATTACCTCTCCGAAGGGTTACATCCTCGATAAAATTTTAAAAAATATATTAATTAAAAAATATAAATAATCACTCAAAAACTGAATAAAATAAAAATAAATTAAATACATTAAAATGCAGTGTAGCTATCAGAATTCGAATTGCAACCAATTATAAAAAATGGATATAACTTATGTTACCCTCTATCTTCTCCAATGGCGCAACAGACGTCTGCCTACTGGCAGATTCCGAAACATGAATTGTTTTTCATTTTTACGGGATGTGGTTTTCTACAGTCATATTAGATGGGAACCTACTGTTCAAAATGGAATCCGAACCATTACAAGCATCCGTGACACCGCCGGTACTCGAGCCCAAAACTTGTGACACCTAGCGTCAGTGCGCTAGTCACTTCGGCCATCGGCCATACTCTCTGTCTAAACAGAAAAAAACAAATCCTTCAAAACACAGTTAGTTTCGTCGTAAGAATTGATATTTCAATAATGATTAAAGTGCTCCACGTGGAAGATTATTTTCACCAGTTGGGTGGAGGTTGATTTAAATTTCGACCTTGTTTTCCAAGAAGAAGAATTACGCCTTCAAACGATTCGAACAGAATATTCGAAAATAACAACGTTGTAGTTTATAAAAATCAGGAATTGCGTAATGTTTGCAGGGCGGAACATACATTTCCTGCTGGTGAGTACGCTTTCTGATTGCAGAATGTTTGTCAAACATTCAGATATGATTCCGTTCGAATTGCAGACGAATAGATTCCTGCAAGAATCAATTTTAAATTTTTATTATTGTCTTCATTAAGTTTCTTTTTAATATGGCAAGATATGGATGGGGATATATTTGATTGTCTCATCTATGATGTCCTTGATTACTTTTTGCTGTTCATGATTATTTGAAAGGAAATGTCTGATTAAATGCTAAAAAACCCGATGAAAATTTCGATGATAATCTAATGCTCAAAAAATTAGATTAAAATGGAAAGAATCCAACGGAATTGTAATATGTTGAGATTTTTCACTGCTTAGAAACAATGCATTACTTTTTATAATAACAGAGCGTTTATACGACATCCCTTATTTTCTTACAGAACATATTCTGTTGAACGTTCGCTTTTATCCTTTTTTATATGCTCCTTTCAAATGAAATTGATAAAAAGTTTTTCAACTTGTAGGGTGCTACTTATTGCATTAGATTAAAATTAATGACCTTAAATCAAACTTTGGGCCTGATGGCCCGAGTGACTAACGCTCGGGGCCACAGGTTTTGTGTTCGAGTCCGGGAAGCTCCATGGATCTGTGTAGTGGTTCAGAATCCACTTTAAACCGCATTCCTCGGTCTAATATGACGCTCTTCAGACTGAGCTATACAGTTACTTAATGGGGCCTGATGGCCGAATGGCCAGAGCTCTGGCGTTCGGTGGCACAGTTATCGGGTTCAAATCCCGGCTTTGTCCATGGGTGTTTGTAGTGGTTCGGAATCCACTACAGCCGTAGGTCCCGGTCCTAATAGGATCGTAGAGCGTTGCGGAGGCATTGTCACTCCGCGCCCGTAGCTTACCATCAAGTTACACGCGCCCCCTGGGTAATGCAAAGTGAGTAACATAGGTGCAGGCCTTATGGCATAAAAAGATCACGATCTATTTGCCAGCTGCATTTAAAAAAAAAAACAGTTACTTCAGCAATATATGTATGGAAATTAACAATAACTTATTAACAAGTATTTAGTGTCTTGCAAAAATGACTAAATAGCAAAAAGTTATTTCAATATGTGTAGTCTGTCGTTTAAAAAAATTCGTTTTCAAATCAAAATGTTGCATCAGCTGTTTAAAAATATTTGACCCTAACTTTAACTTCCTAGCAGTCAGAGCTATGGAAATCAATGGGGCATTAATGCATTGCTATAAAACGAAATGGGGTGCTTATTAATAAAAAAAGAGATTCATAACTAAAAGCAACTTAACAGAAACTAATTATGAAATTTAAGGAGATTAAAATTTTTGCTCTCTAAAAGGTACGGTGCACATTACAGTTTGTGAACTACTTCATTAAATCCAATACATTTAATAAATGCTAATTGAAATTTGCAAGCTCTTTTCAAAATATAGAAAATACTTCATCTTAATTAATTTTCAAGACTTAAAAGTTTCCAAAAATTTATCAGATTCGAAGTCATTAATTTTAATGAGAACTCAAAGCATTTCAATTTAAAAAACGAGACATTTCAATGAAGAAATTTATTTTATTTAGCTATGATTATATGCACGTTACAATCTCTAGAGTAATCTTTATGATTTTGAAAGATATTAATATAGTATAGTAATAAATTTAAACGAACTTTATGATTATAATGATTTTTTGTGTGAAAATTTTATGTTAATTTCTCAAAGGACCTTATTATAAATGCAAGAAGATAAAAATCATAACATATTTATATTTATAATATGCTTAGATAATATATTTATATATTATATTTATAACGATATATAATAATTATACTTTTATTTTAAATTTTAACATCTTCTTGCGCTGTGTTTGTCTGTACTTTTTTGGTATCTTTATTTTTATCACTGTTTATAATAATTTTCGATTTTGTCTATTTCATAACGCCATTACAATGAAAATAATGATAAAAAATGAATTGAAATTAGCTTTTTTTCCACTAAAATGTGGGAATTTATTAAAGGACTTATTTATACTTCTGAGTAGCATGCGAGAGAAAAAATTATTCATTTCTTTCTGATGGCGTTTTTTTTATACACAGTGCTATGAAAAATGAGTAGTATGAGTCTCGCACCTGCTCAGACTACCTTGGGAGTCTATTTTTGAGGGAAGAATTTCCAGTTTTCTTTCTAAGATGAGCAAATGTGGAGTTTTTACTCTTGATAACTTTTCAAAAATAAAGCCAATCTGATGTTTCCACACATCTGATTTCCACAATATATATATCAAATATTTTTTAATGTTACCTATGCCGATAATGCAAATGTCCCTGGCATTGGAGAAACATTGTTACAACATGCTATTTTACATGATTATAACTAATGCACCATGCTTATTATTATCTATTTGCTATTATTTCATTTTGATAATGCTATATTTTTCACTTCTCAGCGAGTTTCATTTTTCTTTTCGGTAACCCGTTCTAACAAAGACATTTTTCGTGTATCATGTTGCAACGAGAAATTTCTGTCCATTTTTAAAGGGATAATTATAATGCATGATACTACCAATTTAACTTCTAACTCTTGAAGATAAATCAGTGGATTTTCTTTAATAATGTTAAGCATAAGAGACAATGGCTTAGGCGTCGTTCAACACCTAACTAACAGCCTCGAAATGGTTTGCATGGAATGGGGACTCTTTTAAGTGTAGGATATGTATGTGAATAAAATTGTTCATTATGAGCTGCAAGGTGATAAGCAAACAAAAACTGCTGAAATTTATTGTCAGAAGTTAAGACGCTTAAATTTTTTTGTTTGTTTGTTTGCAGTAAAAATCGACTTCCTCGATAATCAGAAAGGAGATATCTTGCTCCAACAGATTGATATCCATTTAGAGTGATCCTGCAGCATGGAAATGTAAATCACCACACTATAAAAATGACTAAAAGTCTCCTCCTAATCTTGCTCCAACAGTTGACTATCTTTTTAGGGTGATCCTGCATCATGAAAATGTAAATCACTTCACTATAAAAGTGACTAAGAATCCCCTTATATTCTTTTAATCTTGCTCCAACAGATTACTATCCCTATAGAGTGATCCTGCATCATGAAAATGCAAATTACCACGCCACACTATAAAAGTGAATAAGAGTCACTCCATGTTGTCTTATTCATGCTCCAACAGATTACCATTCATTTAGAGTGACCCTGCATCATGAAAATGTAAACCATCATACAATAAAACACCACAAAAGTGACTAAGAGTCTCCGCCTAATCTTAGTCCAGCAGATTACTATCTATTTATAGTGATCCTGCATCATAAAAATGCAAATCTTCACACTATAAAAGTGATTAAGAGTCTTTCTTCTTTATTCTCCTAATCTTGCTGCGACACATCACTATATTTTTAAAGAGATGAAAGTGCAAATCGACACAATATAAAAGTTACTATGAGTCTCCTCATATTCTCCTAATTAACAGATTACTATCCTTTTAGAGTGACCCTGCATCATGAAAATGCAAATCACCACACTATAAAAGTAAATAAGAGTCACCTCATGTTCTCCTATTCATGCTCCAAGATATTACCATTCATGACTGACAGATTCATGACTGACCATTCATGACTGACTGACAGATTACTATCCTTTTAGAGTGACCTTGCATCATTAAAAAGCAAATCACCACACTGTAAAGTGACTAAAATTTTCTCATTTTCTTTCCTAATCTTGCTGCAACAAATTACTATCCCTTTGGAGTGATCCTGCATTATAACAATGTCGAACTCCACGTTGCAGGAATGACTGAGAGTCTATTAGAAGAATTTGGGTAGAAATGGTGCTTTTTCCACCCAATTTTTCCCGCCTTACACCGACAGATTACAATCTTTTTAGAAGCTTACAGAAGGATTTAGACCGACTTCAATAGAAAAGATGAAATTGGAGTTTTTTACCAAGGCAAAACCAAATGCATTTTATAACTTAAGCACCGAAGAGCGGCGAGCAGATATTATGGAAAAGAATGGTGACTATTCTAATGATTAAATAAATATAGTTTTATTTCAATTGGAAAATATGGCAAGAACTTTCCATTATAATCTGATACTTTATGGCACATGTATTACTGTATGAACATCTAAACGTTCCGTACGATGTCACCTACAAAATGCAAACAACATTTTTTTAGCTCAAAATCACGCCACAGAAACAATGAGATCATTGGATAAGACATCAGCGGGGAAGAATGTAAACAACAATCTCTGTGATGAATAGTCGGCTGTTCTCCAAGTTCCAGAAAGAATTCACAAAGAACAAACTCGATTAGAACAGATGAGCTGTGCGAAATGACGGAAGAAACAAAAGCACCCCTAGTGATTACTCGGAAAGAGAAAGATAGCACGCTTTATTTCAAGTATTGTTATCGCGCAAAAGCAAGTTCAAGTACATGCATAAAGTTTTTGCTGGTGTCTGTTTTAAGTGCTTTAAGCAAGGACGAGCAGAAAAATCACCATTTTCCCTCTTCAAGGTCGATGAGCATTATTTCTTGCTTTAAAGCCAAAAAGAAATGAGCTGAAACTGAGATAAAATTTATTGGCTAATTTTTTTTTTCTTCTACATTCAATTTATCTTCTCATTTGAATATTTTGAATACAAAGTTAAAATCATGATTACTTGTATCTTATATGTGATACTACATACGATTTACGATTGCAGTTATCTTATACAATTTATTGCATACTATAAATTTTATTTAGTTTTTCAAGTATACGAGCAAACTTACTTTTTTATGTTGGCATATGATTAGGAATTTTTTGGAACATATTATAAATAATATTTATGAATAATTACTTTGTTTATCATTTATCCTAAATATTAAATTTTTTTAATCATCGTGAGGTTCCTGCATTATGGTGTATCTCGTAGATCAGTGGTAATTCGTCATATTAACTTGTAACAGGGGAGAAAGTTCGAATTCGTTGATGTTGAACTCTGTAGTCAGTCTTTTCTATAACAAGGAAATACGTGGCCGATTGTGATAGCGTGTGTAAATATATCACATCAATAATTTGGCTGCCTATTATTTCTGTCAAGGACTATAGTACATTATGAGTGGACATGATTCTACTCCAATTTCTGCTTCAATATTTAAAATTAGATCATACAGCGCAATTCTTTATTCGGTTTGAAAATAAAACAGAGCAACAAACACTCTTCAGCTGGACTCAAATCGTAAATAATAATAAAACTAATTATAAACATTATTAACTAATTAATATTATCAATTAATTAATTATAAACATATATTATTATATATAATCATCAGTCATCAGTAGCGCAACAACCCCATGGTGGCCAAGGCCGTCTGCCTACTGGCTGATTTCGAGACAAGAGATGTTTTGTTTTTATGGGGTAGAGCTGTCAGTCTTATACCCAATGCTCTACAATCATATTAAACCGGGACCTATGGTTTAAAGTGGATTCCGAATCACTGCAAACAATCTTGGCACCGCAGGGACCCAAACCCGAAACCTGTAGCACCAAGCGCCAGAACGCTATTCACTCGACCATCAGGCCCTATATTTAACAATAAACCTAATAATTTGTACTAAGAGCAATGCAGTGTGTTCAAAAAATTGAGAACAATAAAGAAATGTATTTATAGGTCTAACATATAAGTCAATAAATACAAAAATTTTTCAATACTTGTAATTTCTTTTTGAATGTAAGTGAATTGGTTAAGTTTTAATGGCACAAGTAACTATAGAAAAAAATGTACCTGTTTTTGTAAGTATCAGATTTAACCACACACGCACTTAATTGTTTCTATTAAACAAAGATTATTTAATTTATACCGCAGATTTATTTATAAATTATATCATTCAAAAATGATTTATTGAATAAATAGTAAACCAATTAAAACAAACTATTTATGGAAGACTTTTGAAAAAAAAAAGTCTGAGCTAGGAAAGTACTTTAAACATGGTGAGTAGTTAGCAGTAATGAGCAGTTATCGTTAAGAAGGACTTGCGTCTGATTTAACCACACGCACGTAATTAGATTTAGTACACGCACTTCATTAGATTAGATTTTCGAATGATATATTTTATAAACAAATTTCAGCACGAAGGTTTATTTATAATTTATATCATTCGGAAAGGATTTATTGAATAAATAGTAAACCAATTAAAACAAACATATACGTATTTATCGATGGCTTTTGAAATGAGCCAGGAAATTACTTTAAACATGATATATGCCGAGTGGTAACGCAGCAGCTATCATCAAGGAGGACCTACGTCTGATTTAACCGCACACGCACTTAAATATTTCTATTAAATAAACATTACTTAGTTTTTAACGATGATTTATTTATAATTTATATCATTCGGAAACGATTTATTGAATAAATAGTAAACCAATTAAAACAAGCTATTTATGGAAGACTTTTGAAAAAAAAAAGTCTGAGCTAGGAAAGTACTTTAAACATGGTGTGTATCGAGTGGTCAAAGCGCACCTATCGTTAAGAAAGATCTACGTCGAATCTTCTTGTGTAGGCCATTGCAGGCACTGCTTTCAAAAAACGAAGAGATTCGATAGAGATTGTGACAGCATGTATAAGACATTTCGCATTGCTAGCCAAGATGCATGGTGGAAGTTTCCAGATTTTTTCATATGACACGCAAATACGGGCTGATACCTGTGGGCTCTATATGGGCTGATATCTTTGCGAAGGGCAATTTTTCTGTCATCATCACCCATTGTAGGTTGTTTGTGGCCTGCATAAGTACAACAAGAGGCCCACCGATGTCCAACAAAAAAAATGTCGCTTTGAATATTATATTTCCTTTCAATAATGTATTTTTGAAAAAAAAAAAATACGAAAACATAATCTCACAAAATAATAACAACATGGTTCTTTTATGGACCTGCTTCAAGTAAGTAGAAGGACTCGACTTTAAATCTGCATGTGGTATCCAATTTAGTAACTAATTTAAGAAACGAAAATATATTGCCAGGCAGTGTGGGTATGTTTAGGTATACCAGTTCGTTGGGAATTTTTTTGTTTCTCTTTTTGTAAGGCAATGCCGTCCATCGACAGGCTTTCCATTGCGTATAAGTTTAATACAACAGCGTACTATTTTACGAAAATAAAATTTTTAAAAAACGTGAATCGATACTGTTCGATTTCCTTTTAAAATAAGAAATAACTAAACAATATTCTTCACATATTTTTGTGAAAAATTGTTATATATTTTTTAAGTGTGAATTAAATAGAATGAAGAAGAAATTAGTAGTATGAATAGTACAGTAAAAGTATTGCCATTTTAAGAAAAATTATGCTTTTATTTTTATTTGGTTGATATTTTCTTTATGGTTCATCTTATATATAGTTGATATTTCCTATATGATTGTTGATAAATTCAAGTTTATTTAATAAATCACTTTCTCTGTGTTTAAAATGTTTTTAATATTTATAAAAATATTATTTGAAACTAAAAAATAGTTTTATTATAATTTTTCTTGTATAATGCGGTGCGTATTCTTTCTTGCAAATATTACTCTATTAAGCCATTTCATAATTTTTTTATTCTATCACTCAAAATAAAGTCGTCGCAATTAATGCAACCCCATCAGTCCGTTTCAAGCACACACCCCAACCTTACTCTCCCACCCTCTTCCACAGTTCAAGGTCAAGGAGAGTGGGTGGGTGTTATTTTCATCATCCTCGCCGCTAACGAACCTCGCGTCTTTCGCCGCATGGATCTGCGACAATCACCCGCAGATATCAAAGAAACAGTTGCGGCTGTTTACCAATCCATCTGCTTTTCCTTGAAATTTTATGTTCTTCTGTCACTCACTTTAATTGTATAACCTCCGAGCAATGACCTTGACACGCTGGGAATTTTTTTACTTTTTATCACTGGCAAACAAACGGCAGCAGTGGAAATAGTAAAAGCTGAATTCGTACCGTTTTCGTCCAATCGGCGAGCGCCTGGAGTGTTGCCAAAAAAAGGCAAAAGAAAAACAAATTTCCCTTGAGTAGCTTTCTGGATCAACATGAGACCATCGTTTGGAAAACAAAGCTTGTGTGGGTGGCTTAATTTGTCATTTTGTTTTCATTCTATATGATACATGAAGCATAATGAAGACATACGTTATTAAAGTTGTTATTTAATGTTATATTTTTATTGATTTATATGAGCATCAGTTGATAAGATGTTTTGTTTGACATTGGGTGGTCTATTGCATATGTTATCAACTCATTACACTATCATTAAATTATTCAATAAAATAAGTATCTAAGTTTTTTTTTTCACAATGATTGCAAAATTTCGATTAGTAGCACATAACATATCGAGTCTTGTACTTCTTTTTAGTGGTCATCAAACGTTATTAGTCGCCCATAACATATCGTGTCTTGTACTTCTTTTTAGTGGTCATCAAACATTATTAGTCGCCCATAACATATCGTGTCTTGTACTTCTTTTCTAGTGGTCATCAAACATTATTACTCTCTGAAAACATATCGAGTAAATAAACATAAAATATTGGAAAGAACTATCACAAAAATTTTGAAAACATCCTAAAATGTGTAAAGATTTTTAGTTGAAATGTCCCTTAGCAAATAAGTACCAAGTGCTAAAAAATGGCTTTAGGGGTATTTGTATTCTGGATATTTGTTCCATGGCTGGATGGGGGGGGTTACATTACACTCACATTTTGCCACCACAATTTTGAACAAATACTCAAAGGAAGAGGTTGGTTGGGTGGTTAGTTAGTCGCTTGACCGTCATTTTGTGCTCTCTTTAGGCTGATTAGACCGATATCTACAGTTTAATGTAGATTTCGAACCACTCACAAATATACATGCTACCGTCAGGGTTCGTACCTGAAAAATCTGTGGTACCAAAGACCAGAGCGCTAGCCATTGGCCACCAAAGAAATAGGAATTGAACTCTTCTATCCTGCTACTCAAGGTCCCATGAAAGGACATTCTAGTCCATTCCCAGCATAGACGTGAAAATTTTTAATTCGATATCGAATCCAGGATTTCGAACACAGTTTCCCAAAATTAGAATCCAAAATACCACCACCCCCAGATCGCTCAATGAAGCGATTTAAGTTTCTAGAAATTCTAGATTTTATTGATTTAGAGGATGAAATCTGACTTTACTAACAATGGAAAGACATCCATGTCTTCCTGGAAAATTCTCAGTGATAACTGATTCGCTGTTGCTTGTGATATTACAGAAAATTAAAGTGACTCCAATCTGACAATTTGATTGTCGATCAACAACCTCTCTCACAACCACTACTCAATCTACACTTTGTCAAAGCAACATGACTGCACCCACTTTATTTTACGCAAATCAATCCCATTTTATCTCACCTTATCTAATACTCGTCACCACTGGCTCATGACTAGGTGAAAAAAATTTTAAGAATGAATAGCTATAGTTGTATGCAAGAATTATCAATATCTGAATAGTAAGAGCACGATGTTGATGTAGCTAAATGTGTTTTCATGTTTGAACGTGGATTCATAAGTCCATTAAGTATTCTTCCGAGTGGCCAATAATCATTAGCATTGTTCCCTTCTCACTTTCATGCATTCTCTTAATGGGAATCGATATCAAAAGAAAAAGGAAAAGGCATGCGTTTCACCCGAATGATTATCCATGGATGGCCTTCAGACATTTCTTCATTTGTCAGCTTTTGCTATTTTGAAGCAAATTTCCTTTGAAGTATTATGATGGCAGGAAACACTTACATCTATCGATCAACATGCATGTTTGCTGAATGTGCCAGTCATTTATTTGATCTGTGATTATATATTATCTGTGATTTATTTGGTATGGGATTATATAATAAGTGGGTATTTTCAGTTCTTTAATGCACTCTATTAACTTTAAATTATTATTATATTCAGTTGTTTGTTCTTTCATTAGTATCATTTATTGTTTCTGACTTTATTATTATGTAATTTTTCTTTGCAAGTAACTCATTGTAGTTTTAATCAATGCAATATTAAATATTTTACTTCTGACACGTTTAATGAAAAATTCGAGATCGAAAATTTTAGAAGTACGTAATTATATTTCTTAGCAATTTAGGATAAATTTAGACAGATAAAATTCATTATCATCATTGGCGCAACAGCCTCATGGTAGGCAAGGGCGTCTGCTTACTGGCAGGTTCCGAAACATGAGATTTTTCTTTTTAGGGTGTAGGGGTCAGTCCTATGTTCAATGCTCTACAGGCATAATAAATCAGGACCTACGGTTTAAAGTGGATTCCAAACCACTACAAACATCCATGCCACCGCCGATAGCTATGGCATCGAGCGCCAGTCACTCGGCCATCAGGCCTCAGATAAAATTCAACTGATGGGAAATTATTAATTTTTTTAATTCAAAGTTTGAATTAATTATAATATATTCTGCGTTATATAAAAGCATAATATGCATATTTTAAGAATCGTATAAACTTTAAATGTTAAATTAATTTATAAAACGTTAAACGTTAAATTGTTATATTTGTTGTTCCATATGTTGTTGTTTTTAATGGAGCTGGCAATACAGAGACAGTTAAGCTTAATGCCATAAGCAAGGGCTGTTACTCATTTAGCACTACTCAGGGGGCACGTGTAGCTCTGTTGTTCCATACAAATGGAATCATAAATGAATCCTGTTTGGAAATCGATTAAAAATTATAAAAAAAACCCTTTCAATATCTATTTTGCATTTTGAAATCACACGTAATTAAATTTTTTTTTTTTTTTATTTTTTAATTACGATTGATATTGTAGAGGAAAAAATTGTCATTTTATGCTTCCATGCAGAAGCCGAGTATTGCACTCAACTTATTCTGATAACCATAAAAATGTCAAGCAAACAATATTCTATTTTATTCTGTTAGCATCCACCAAAACAATAAACCCCCCACTTAGCTTTAAAAAATCCATTCTCCAAAACAAGGTCCAAACAAAACAAAACCTCACAATCACTACCATCCTCTCTACGATAGAAATTGTTGTGCTTTTAAGCATTCTTTCTGGGCCATATATCAGGTGCCCAACGACTGGAATAGGTAGGGTTCCAGGAAAGCCTTGCATACCCTTATCCGCAACCCTTTCTCTGAGAGCTTGCCTTATAAAAAGGATTCCCGTTGATATTTGGATTGTTGTTTTCGCCGAATTGAGGAAGTCGACTTCTTTTTTTGTTTTTTGTGTCTCTTCCGTTGCGCGGAACACCCGTCGACTCGTGTTGCAGGTGTTCCCCTCGTACGTGGTTCCCATCTGTTCCAGAGATAATGATGATTGGGAAGAAGATGTAAACAGGAAGAGAAGAATATCCAGTCTGTTTAGTAGGTCCCAAACTCACGTGGTGTTTATTTTTGGGATGGGTAACTTTTTAATGTTGTTGCTTTTTTGGATTTTTTCTTTTTTAATATAGTTGTTTTTAATCTCCGGAAAACGTGTGTGTTTTAAGAATTAGCAAGACAAATTGAGATTCTTTGGATGCTTTGAAGAAATGCAAATAAGCTTTTAAGTCATTCTGAGGCAGTGATATCCACTCATTTTACCTTATTTTATACCGAGGATGATTTTCCTTGGTATAAAATAAAAGGTAAAATGTGTGGCATATGCCGAGTGAATCTTGATTAAAAATTTATTTTCATGACTAATTGTAAACTGCAAAAATATTTGCATGCATGAATGAAATAATCACAAGGAATAGCATTTGCTGTAAAATGAAACTGTTATTATCAGAATAGAATGTTCGGATCTGTGTCAAACTTGTAGAAAAAGCAGAACAGGCAGTAATATGCAAATAGAATATGTACTATGACTCACAGAAACTGAATGAAATTTTTGATTACGGTATTTTGAAGTAGGATCTCAAGAATCATATGAAAAACAACAGTTAAACTTTAACGGTTACGGTTGCAGTGACACGATTTCAAAAATTTCAAATGGCAACACATACTTTTTTATTGGACTGTGATCTACATAGTGAAAAAACCATAAATAGCGTTGGAATGGTGCCTGCAGCACAAAATTCACTGATGCTAGACAACAAAGAAGAAAAGTGAAAAGAACCATTAATTATAGAGAAGCAACAGAAAGCAAAACATTTTGAAGTGTTTCACAAATTTTCCACGTGACATCCCTCTCACACGATGACACTTCGCACGAGGCAGATGGTGGATAGCCCTGAAGCACGTACCATGGCAAGAGGAATCTGTTGAACCTGACGTCTGATGGGTTCTTTCAATGATGCAGTTTGCGGATTAAATATATACACTTTAGATTTCAGATTTCAGGTATCCCCACAGCCAGAAATCCATTGGAGTGAGATCGAGAGACCTTGGATGTGACGGAACTTAAAATGGCGGGAGACAACTATCACCAAACTGTTGTGTAAAGAAACGTTTGACAGTATACCTTATATGTGTGTGTGGGGGAGCATCTTAAATCCACATGGTGTCAAATAGAGCATTTCGCTGTTGACACTCCATATAGAAAAAAAAAAATCAACGGATTTTATGAGATTGATTTCTTCATGTTGCACTTTCTGCATTAGAAGAGACCTAACTCAATAACGGATGTTTATCTCAGTAGATAGAAAAGGTACAAGACATTGTGGGAATTCTGGTGCGTAAATCTTCACGACAGACGCATATGAATCATTCGTCTTTGTCAGGTCTTAAGAATCATATTAATCTTAATAATGAAGAGTGATAACAGAGTTAGGAAGGCCTTCAAAAATTGTCATTTTAAAACTATTGGTAGAGTATCTCCCCATCCTTTGCTACTATTACTAATATTTACAATCTCAGAAGATGTGAATAGCTACAATGGAGCAGAAAAAAAAGCTCTGGATGTCTAGAGAAAAATCATGTTTTAAGCTGTCAAATTTCAATTTGAGGCATCATTATAATCGGAGTCATGTCCGAAGGATCCTTGGTGAAATGTATTTCAAGTGCTTTACTATGAAATGTCATACCTACTAAATGCCTTGCGTGTGATAATAGGATAACCTGTTATGCGTATTATAACATGCGTATAATTTATTTATTTTTATTTATTTATTTATTTTTTTATTACAAAGGAAACATTTATTATGAATTTATTCCACAAACTATGAATTCACGAAATTTTTTTCCACTTAAAGACGATTTTGGAAGAAATGCCCTACAAATAGGCAAGAGGCGAGGGGATTTTGCTGCTTGACAATGCTCCTGCACATCGCCTACTAATGCCATGAAGAATTTCACTTCTCTTTAATGCCATCCGACCTCGCACCGTACATCTTTTGTCCTGCTACAGGAACTAAAAATGAAATTATGCAGTGTCACTCGAATTCCAAAGAGGTCATTCGAAATGCGACGAGACAGCTGTTGGAAGAATGTTTTCTATAATCCCACGAAAGTTCGGGTAAATGAAGGAAGAAAGTATTTTGAAGGCACTATAGCTTAAATTTGTGTAAATTTAATAAGTAAATTTTAAAAACTTCCATTACCAAAACTATGATTTTACTAGTAGGAACCTACATTATTGTGTTACATTATTGGTTTATGAAAATGAAATTGAAATTTAAAAAAAATATTTAAAAATTAAATTGGCCCTGATGGCCAAGTGACTAGAGCTGTGGAGCTCGATGCCACAGGATTCGAGTCCTGGTGGGGCTATGCATGTTTCTAGAGGTTCGGAATCCGCTTTAAACCGTAGGTCCCGGTCTAATATCACCGTGCAGCGTTGGGCGTAGGGCTGACAGCCTTATCCCTTAAAAAGAAAACATCTCCTATCTTGAAATCTCCCAGCAGGTAAACGGCCTTGGGCCACAATGGCGCTGTTGCGCCATGAAGAAGAAAAATTAAGTAGCTTAATTATTTCTTTTACTTTAATTAATTATTATGTGAATTATACATTCATCATCATCAGTGGCGCTACAGCCCCATGGTGGTCAAAGGCCGTTTACCTGCGGGAGATTTCAAGATAGGAGATGTTTTCTTTTTAAGGGATAAGGCTGTCAGCCCTACGCCCAACGCTGCACGGTCATATTAGACCGGGACCTACGGTTTAAAGTGGATTCCGAACCACTACAAACATCCATACTATCATCGGGACTGGAACCCGAAACGAGTGGCATCGAGCTCTAGAGGAATTATAGATTATGTGAATGAATCGTTAGTTTGCTTATATTATTTAAATATAAATGCATTGGTTCAGCATTAAAAACTAAATTTAAATTGACCTTTTTTGTTTCAATTTTTTAAAGCATTTTATTTCATGTCGAATATTAAAAATTTTATTAATTTTATTAAAAAAATTTTTTTAATACATTTTTTCAAGTATTGTGTTATTTTAACATTTTTGTTGCTAAATAAATGCAATTATTTTGGCCCAAATTCTAAATTTAAAGCGCAGTTTTTTTTTAAATCAGAAAAATATGGTTTACACTTAAGATTTTATTGAATATAAAAAGCATCAAATAAAGCATCAAATGTAGAAATACATTTCTTTTTATGATTTTGTTATTATTACGCCTCGGAAAACATAGACTTATATAAAATTCTTGTATGCTTTCGCACGACATTTTCAGTTAAATGTTAGTTGTTGTTTCAAAAACTACGCACAAGGGGAAAAATTCAGTAACCATAAAGACATATAGGAATAGTAAAATATTATTATCCATAGTTATAAATAGTGGTAGTTTGTATCTACGGTTTAAAGTGGATTCCGAATCACTACAAACATGCATCCATGGCTCCGCCGGACTCGAACCCAACAGTTCTAGTCACTGACCATCAGGCTTCATGTATTATTTCGGGATATAAAATAAAATTTGTTTAGTTTTCATTAATCCAAAGATCATGTACACTGCGGGAAAAAAGTAGAAGGACATTAGATTATTTTTGATAAATGAATAATGACGCATTTTTTAAACAATTAATTTATTCACAACGTTTTTACATGCAGATACCTGTATCTAGACAAAACAAAAAAGTATACAATTAAAAAAATGTATACTTAATAAAAAAATTGGTTTTGACGATCTCATGATCAGTGAAAAAAGTAGAAGGACACTTCTAAAAAAGAGGTGTACTATATAAATTAATATGGAATTCTTTTCCTGTTGGGTCGAATTACTTCGAAGATCCTATTTGGCATCGAACTGTATAAAGATTGAATTTTTGTTTGGCAAAAATTGTCCCATACAAAGTTTAATGATTTCTGCAGCTCAGCTACAGATTTAAACTGCTTTCCACCCTTGTAAACACGACATACAATCATTGCCCATATGTTCTCTACAATGTCGAGATAAGGACTTTTAGCAGGCCAATGTAAAAATCGAACATTGTTTGCTGCAAACCAATTTTTAACACCATTTGCAGTGTGAAATGAGGCTCCATCTTGCTGAAAAATCCAGTCATCTCCTCTAACTCAGTGCCATACGGGAGAAGATTTGAGTTTAGAGTCTGGATGTAGTCTGTATGGTTCTGTCTACCATTTAGAAAGACTAAACTTGTCCTGCCTCCATAGCCAACTGCTAACCATACCATTAAACCACCTCCTCCCATCTGTCGAGTAGAATAAGTTTCTTCTTCAATACCAAGACAGTGCCAATAGTACTGATAACCATCTGGACCATCCAAATTGAATTTTTCTCATCGGAAAATATAACTGAGGTCCATTCTGAGCTCCAGGACATGTGGTCTTTAGCCCACTGCAGTCGGTTCTTCATGTGTCCTTCATTCCACTTCGGATGGTGCATCCGTTTTTGAAGACGAACTTTTTGAGCGTTTTATGTAGTTATAGATAGTTCTTTTGGTTACATGTGTAATTCTTGATTGAAATTGCGCCTTGCCGACACTTCCACCAGTCTTTTTGAGTTCACGAATGATTTTTCGTTGATCACGTTGGGTGAGTTTTTGGTCTTCCTGTCTTCTTTTTTCTTCTGTAACTTTCAGGGTTTCTTATGAAGTTCGAAACAGTATTAGGACTGATTCGTAGCTGCCATGCAAGCTCTCTCACACCTTTGCCTTCATTTTTATAGGCAACTATTTGGCCCTTCTGAAACTTACTTATATTCCTCTGGGCATCCTAAAACCAATAAAAACTATGAATTTCTAGCTAAATATTTTATTCTTGTTAAAAAAGGAATTAAAAGAGAAAAAAAAAAAACACTTACCTATAAACTTTCCAACAGCTTCTAAATAGATTTTTTGGATGTGTCCTTCTACTTTTTTCACTCACCCAAAGTTATTAAGTATTGCATTCCTAAGTTAAAATGATGGTAAATAAAAAAATCTCATTTAACTTTCACTTAACGTAAATTAAAACTCTAACAAAACAACTCTCTATAAAAATCAGATCAAAAGCAGTAAAATAAAAGCATATTGTACAAAAAAATGACTGTCCTTCTACTTTTTTCACACAGTGTATATATTATAAAATAACCCAAATTCCGGTAAATTGAATTACATCTATTTTCATAAATTGCCCTTTTTCACCGACGTCGCAAGAGGTCTTCTTGGAGGTTCGATTTTCATCTTCGGTATGAAACATTTAACAAGTATCCCTGTCCGATGAACGTGTCCTTAAGTTCTAGAACTGATAGAAATAAGATGATACATTGTCAGATTAAAAAGGAGCGGAACAGGGAAACAAGTGTCTGTTTCTGTAGTTAAGATGAATGAAATTGATGAAATTGAGTATTCAACCAATGAAACGAAAAGTACTATCTCGCTTAGGAGAAAGCATGGCGGTTGTAGATGTCTTGCTTTGTCGCTCTACGGTCATTTTTTGAACACTTCGGGTTAATTAGACCGTAGCATTATAGTTTAACTTACAAACATCCATGTCACCAGGATTCGAACCTGAAGCCTGTGGTACCAAAAGTACCATACCCAGAGCGCTAGCCAATTGGCCATCAGTTCAATATTGATAGTGCTAAAACATGTCAATTGCGAAATAGGTTAATTATACGTTACAATACACAGCATAACAATACATGTTTTTCCTGGTTTATTTTAAAGAAAATTGGTGGATTTTTGAATTTCCTCTACGGGTCTTGTTTCCTATTCAAGTTTTGAAAATTCACGTTTTTTCTCCTTACAAAATTTTTGTTCTGTTCGTTATTTCAATTGACTTTGTATTTATAATGAATGGATTTTTTCACTTTCCTCACTCATCAAAGTCATTCTTTTTATTCGAATTTCCTAGTGGCTCTTCTTTTTTTCTGGAATAATTCCAGAACACGTGAAAATATATTTATGAATCATAATTCTTTGGGGCACTTTTGAAGGCTATCTTCGAGATTGTTAAAGCTAAAAATAAGTTCTTGCACTCTGTCATTAGAGTGAGCTTCTTTTCCCACTTGTCTGATTATTTTCTTTAGGGTGGAAGCGGTGGCGAGTAAGTCAAGCGATTACGAAATAGTTCTTCGTAAAGCACTTTTGGGAAATGTTTCTAAAATTAAAAATAGAAATAAGAAGATGATTTGTAATCGGACATATATTCAAATGATTATTTTTAATTTTACTGCTGTTGTTCGTTTAAAATTAGAATTATTCTATAGATAAAGCAGTAATTTTGTCTATGTGTATTTCTTAAAGATTCGATTTTTTTTTAAGAATTTATTTTTTTTTATCGGTTGCGTTGCCAAAAATCACTTAAAAATTCTAATTTCTATAGCATGTGCTGCATATAACTAATGGTTCTAGATGGCTCTGTAATTCAACGTTTCAGTTCTATTGTCTTAAATTAGTGCGAGCGATTATTACGTAAAAATGCCCCATGGTGGATCAAGGCCGTCTGCCTACTGCCCTTTTTACGGGGTAGGGTTGTCAGCCCTTCGCCAAATGCTCTTCAGTTTTTAAACATCCCGGCGGTGGCATGAAAATATTTTTGGAGACTATATTTGATTAAAGGGCTTGATGGCCGAGTGACTAGCGCTGTGGCGCTCGGTGCCACAGGTTTCGGGTTCGAATTCCGGCGGTGTCATAGATGTGTGTAGTGGTTCGGAATCTACTTTACCGTAGGTCCCGGTCTAATATGACTACTTCACCACAGCACATCACTATGTCTAGAGCTGAGTTGTCCCCTTACAGTTTGGGAATGATGTGGGAGAGAAGAAGTCTGATTGGGCTCTGTGACGTTTTACGGTCATGAGACCGGGACCTACGACGTAAAGTGGATTGCGAACCACTACAAACGTCCATGGTAACGATGGGACTGGAACTCGAAATCTGTGTCACCGAGCGTCGAAAGCTGCGTCAGAGTGCTAATCACTCGGTCACTAGGCCCCAAAATTAATACGGTTATTTGTATGGTACACAATTGAGCCACACATTAAAAAAATGAAGTCTAACGGTTAAAATTAACTGTTAATTTATATAAGTATTTACTGTGTTAACGCCGTAAACGAAAATTTTACAGTTTTTCTTATCCCTAATCTAATCATAAATTGATATTTATTCATCTTTTCTTATTTATTTTCGTATTCCTTGGAAGCCTTTGTTAGAATTTTAAGTATCATCGAAATAAAATATTCTTTTCAAACACCAATAGTGTCAAGCATAAAAATGTTATGAATAACAGAGATAAAAATATTTGAATGTATAATACTCTCAGAACATTGTTCGCCTGCCATTGAAAAATTGCCTGTTGAAGTCAGAATTGAAAAGCTTTTCCTTTAAAAGATTTTTATTTATGGATTTTGGCTTTTCTGTGGAATTTTATTTCATGAATATGTAGATCAGGTTTTACACAGACAGAAAGATCTTTGTTGAAAGATTATTGTGGTTGAAAGCGAGATACCGATAAACATTGGAAAATATTTGTTTGCTTGTTATACAAAGATCAGATTTCACGCTGGCTGAAATAGAATAATATCGGAATAAAGATATTCTGAAATCTTAAATTCTAAATGAGATTGCTATTGTCAATGAAATTTTATTTTATTTACTGCCGCATTCAAAATGTATTGTCAAACCGTATTTGCAGAAATTGTAATTTGAGCCACTTCTAAATTATTTTCAATTTGTTTCTTATAATCTTCTTAAATTATTTTTAATTTTTTTTATGATTTATTGAAATCTGAGTTAATGCTTGATTAAATGAATTAAATGGGCCTGAATGGCCGAGTGTCTTGCGCTCTGGCGCTCAGTGTCACAGGTTTTGGGTTCGAGTCCCGGCGGTGCCATGGATGTTTGTAGTAGTTTGGAATCCACTTTAAACCGTATGTCCCGGTCTGCTATGACTGTAAAAGCGTCACGGAGCAGAAGTCAGACTTCTACCTACGGGTACCCCACTTTCCATGAGGAACACGACAACAAACACAACAAATGAATTAAATATGTTTGATTTAATTTTTTCCAAACGTATTATTATAGCATTGAGCGGCCTGATGGCCAACTGGCTGGCACTCTGGCCTTTGATACCACAGGCTTCAGTTTCGAATCCTGTAGGTGGCATGGATGTTTGTTAGGGGTTGGGAATCCAAGTAAACTGTAGGTCCTGGTCTCATTAGCCTAAAGTGTGCGCAAAATGACCGTAGAACGACAAACCAAACTATATTATTGAATTTATTTGTAATGTTGGGGCCTAATGGTTGAGTGACTAGCGATCTTGCGCTCGGTGCCACAGGTTTCGGGATCGATGCCCGGTAGTGCCATGGATGTTTGTAGTGGTTCGGAATCCACTTTAAACCGTAGGTGCCTGTCTAATATGACTGTTGGGCGTAGGGCCGACAATCCTACACCGTACAAGAGAAAATATCTCCTGTCTCAATATCTGACAGTAGGCAGATGGGTTTAGTTCAAAATAGGGCTGTTCCACCAATGAATAAGAATATGTATTATTATATTAATGAACTGGTATTATTTATGCCTTTGATTTTTTTTGTTATTTACATATATGCAGCATACTGAACATATACGTTGCGTACTGTACTCAGTAAGTAATATATACATTTTAGTAACGCTCGTCATCGTGATCAGTTTGGACGTATTCTTGGTTTATATATATTAAAGTGTAACACAGCTATCAACATAGCATTTATATAGAGTTTTTAGTGATTTGAGTGACTTGGAAAAATATTCTATGTTAAAATTTCTAATTGTATTCGATACAAGAATGGATTGGACTTTTTTCTGTTGTTATACGCCTGTTAGGATTGGGGTTCCACTTATGCATATATAATGTATGTATATATATAACTCTCATATAAAAATGACTGTAATTGAAAAACAACATAATTTTAACCAATCATGCATTATCGTTAAAAACAATATAGTAATATATAGTTATTTGCTAATTCATGCAATATAAAATCCAGTCAGTTTGTAAAATTTATTTTTCCTTTTTTAAATCCATGTTAAATTATATAAGTATATTCTGTAGTGTTGTATTATCTAAAATTAAAAAGAAAGAACTTGTTTAAAATGTATATTTTAAACTGAAATTACACTAGCTTCTCAAATTTCTAAAATTAGCATTAAAACATCTTGGAATAAAAACAACAGAACAATTTAAAATTAATTTATTATTATTTTTTAATAATTTTTGAAGAAATTTAAAAAATACTTTGAAATCGAAACACAATGTCAAATTTTACCTCCAAACTAAAATAAAGCATTTTATGAAATTTAACTGTACTTTGAACTTTGAATTTAAATTCTTTTTTCTTTCAAAAGGTTTTTATTTTTTATTTTAAAGCATTTAAACAGGAACTGGGTGGGTAAATGTGAAGAGGAACCTTTTTTTCGAATTAACTGATGTATCTCTCTAAAAAAAAAAGGCTTCAAAGTATCAAAACCGACTTGGAACAAATCAGTTCATTTCGTTTTTTTTTCTTTTAGCACATGAAAGCACAGTGCCAAAAATTTCAATTTTAGCTCAAAAGAATGCTATATTTTGAAAATTAAGTGAACTTAAAAGAATTCCAACTTTCGAATGCTAAATTTAGAAACTTCCAAATTCTTCTCACAGATGGCGCTAATGTATGAGGTAGAAAATATGAGATTAAGGATGAAAGAATTCTCAGGGAACGAAGAAACAGTGAAATAATAATCAAGAAATAATTATTTATTTATAATGAATTAATTTAAAAGTTTTTATTTATGATGAAATATCATTATAAAATGGAATATATATTATAAAATGGAAAAAGTCTTTCTACTTCAGTTCAAATATGTAATATTTTTTCTTTAAAATAAAATTAATCTATTTTACAGAAACTTTAAAAAATAATTTAAAAAAAATAGCAATAAATAAATAAAACAAATTAAATAAATAATAACTATAAACAAAGCAAAAATAAAATAAATAAAAATAAAAAAAATAATTTAAATGAATAAAATAAAATAAAATGTAATTAAATAATAAAAATAATAAATACAAATAAAAATAAATAAAATAAAATAAAATATAATTAAATAATAAAAATAATAAATAAAATAAAAATAAATAAAATAATTTAAATAAAATAAATAAAAAAATAAAATAATTTAAATAAATAAATTAAAATAAAATATAATTAAATAATAAAATTAATAAATAAGATGAAAATAAATAAATAAATAAAATAACTTAAATAAAATAAAAAAATAAATAAAATACTTTAAATAAATAAAATAAATAATCTTCTCTTAATTTATTAATTTTAAGATTTAATATTGCCAATATATATATATATATATATAAAATGAAAATTCTGACAAAATTATTTTTCACTATTAATTAACTAAATTATTAAATAGTAAAATTGTCAATAAAAATCTAATAAAATTACCAGTACACATAAATTAAATAATTAAAATAATAATAAATACTTTTAACTTTTTTTTTCTAACGATAGATATTGCTAACTTAGGTCTTATTAATTCTTCAGATCTTATACATTAATTGAAAAAACTTTTTAGAGAAACGTTGACATTTTTTTTTAACTAAGCATTTGCAATTTTCGGTATCATTAATATTATTCTTTTTTTTTTTTAAACTGTCGTAACATTTAAACCATTTTATTTCAATAATTTTTTGAATTGTTACCATTTGTAAATAATTAAGGCTATCACAAGCAGTATGGTAAAATTTTTAGAAGTCTTGTTAAATTAAAGAACATATTCATTCTTTCTTTTTATTAGTATCCTAAAACAATAAAGAACAAAGTACCACATATCAGATTAATGGTTAAAAATAATATCTGAAAGTTGTATTAAATGACTTTTACAGAAGATTGAAATTAAAAAAATAAAAGAAAAATTATCCTCCTCATAAAATGGCTTTAAATCGCGGTTGATTGCTTTTATTTCTAGTCGAAACATTAAACAAGTTGAATGAGTCTTTGATTAATTTCGCTGAACTTTTTTCTTTTATCTTTTCCAACCAGTAATCACTTTTCACAATTTGGTTTTATGTTTCAAAAGAAAAGAAGGTTTAAAAGCAATGAATCACTAAACAAATTGTACATAAAAAGAAGAATGTTTTCTTGAATAGGGACATAAAAGTGTAATAAAAGTTTTATAATTGAATTTCAAAACACTGGAGGAAAATATTGAAAGGGGGATTGCAAACAAAGAGTTTCTTTTCTTGTATAAACGAGCATTTAATCTTTTATTTATTATTTGTTTTTATTGTTGTTAAACATCAGTGGACGGCGTGTTGCAGTATGCTATAAACAAACCACCGATATATGATGTGGGAGGATATTGATTTCTTTTAAGGGTAAATACACGCCATTTGCATGTAATATGGGAGAAAATTTAGAAAACTTCCACTAGGCAGCCTGATTATTGATTCGAGACGCTTTATAAATTGAACGATAAACATATCTTTTCGTTTTTGAATTTTGCTTGTTTAAAAAACTTTTTTTTTCTACTGCAACTGGCAAATACTTAGACCGGGATCTTTTATGCCATAAGTGCTGCACCGACGTTACTCACTTAGCACTACTCAGGGGGCGCGTGTAACCTGAAGATAAGTAACAACGTCCTCTTAACGCTCTACGATCCTATTAGTTTAAAGTGGATACCGAACCACTACAAACATCCATGGCAGCGCTGGGACTCGAACCCGAAACCTGTAGTATCAGCGCCAGAGTGCTAGCCATTCGGCTATCAGGCGCCCGGTTAAAAAAACTTATTTTATAATTTTGTAATAATTTTCACTTTGGGGTTCGATTTCTATCTTCGCCTAGTTTGACAACATAAAAATGATTGTTGTTTTATAATCCAGAACATTTCGACCTCAGGTTATTTACCACTAGGACGATAGACATGTGACAAAATCTACTACGAGAATTCCTGCTGGTGTAGCACCACGAGAGTTCCTTCTAATTTCACCTAAATTTCATCATATCAGTTTGAAACTAACTTCACCAAGGTTGACATTTGAGAGTTCACACCTTCTCACTTCTTGCTAAAGTAGGATTGTGCAAATATTAACGTAATTGTTAATTTAATTACATTGACGAAGATTAGTGCTCAATTCCTGTTGACGAAATGAAGTACTGACAGTTACTTTTAGCAATATTACTAAACTTCAATGTTAGATGGACTGAGGAGTAGGTTACTTTTAATACCAGTTAGATTCAACTCTTCGGGTGGGAAAGTTTTTTAGCAGTTGATTTCAACAGCTATTTAACAGTTCACCACGAATTTTAAAGCCAATCGATTCCACTTTTCGGATAGCAAAGGTTTAATATTAGGAATTTATTTTAACGCCTGTTAGAAAAAATCAGCTCTTCCGACATGAAAAGGTTAATTAGCTTTTCATCCGGAGTTAGGTTAAATCTCGGCGACATTTTTTAATTTCACTTAAGTTTAGCTTGTTTAAAATTTAAAATATTCTTATTGAACATTTCTATCACTTGGTAGTTACAATTTATTTATTTATTGTTTGGCTATTTCTGTAACGTATTATCTCTTAATTGCTTTTGCAGAATGAAATTTTTGATGCACAGTGCAGTGAATATTTTGCTAATTGCTTACTAATATGATATACACTATGTGGAAGAAAGTGACGGGACACGACACTATAACGACATAAATCCATATTTATTAAAATTAATAGGAGGTAGGGCCTCCTTTGGCTGCGATCACAGCTGCAACCCTTCTGGGCATGCTTTCCACTAAATTAGCCATAGTGGCAAGAGGAATTTCCTTCCAAATGTTTAACAGGAAGTTCCATAGTTCAGGCTTGCTTTTGGGGAGTGGGGTGCAGGCCCTCAACCGACCGTCCAATTCGTCCCAGAGATGCTCAATTGGGTTAAGATCAGGTCTCTTCGCCGGCCACTCCATGCATTTAATGTTGTTGTTCACATACCAATCAAGAATCCTCCTTGCAACATGGCATGTTGCGTTGTCAGCTTGATACCAGCAATCATCCATACCGTACGTTGCCCACAAGGTAGGAAGGACATGATTGTCGAGAATATCACAATATCTATCGGCATTCATCGCACCATCAACCCTCACCAGTGGGTCAGCCCCATACCAGGAGAAACAGGCCCATACCATCAATCCTCCTCCATCAAACTTTACAGTTGGGACGACACACTCGAGCAAATGGCGTTCTCTTGGTAAACGCCATACCCAAACACGTCCATCGGAACGGAAAAGGGTAAATCGTGACTCGTCACTCGAAAGGACGCTTTTCCAGTCATCCAGAGTCCAAGTACGGTGGTCTTTGGCCCATCGAAAGCGCGCTGTCTTGTTGGTTTTCGTAATCAAAGGCTTATGGGCCGCCGAACGTCCAGTGTAACCGAACTTATGGGCCTCGATACGAAGAGTCTTGGTCGAAACGGCCACACCTGTGGCTTGTCTAAACTCATTAGCGATATTATCCATGAATGTTTGACGGTTACTTCGAATCTCCCTGCCGAGCACCCGCCGGTCCCTACTGGTGAGAACTGTAGGTCGTCCACTTCGGGGTTTGTTCTGACAGTGTCCCTCAGTCTTGAAGCGACACACAACACGTGCTACAGTTGATTTTGAGCAGTTACGGAGACGGGATATCTCCCTAATTGACACCTTGGCAAGATGCAATCCAACCAACACACCTTTCTCGAACTCAGACAACTCTTCCCGTGGCGGCATCTTGACAAAAAGCAACTCTAGTCGACTCCACAGAGTATTTATAGGATATGGCTGACACGTGATACCTATTATTGTGCTTGTGTCAGCTGTATTGTCGACTTTTCTACTTTTCGACGGGTGTCCCGTCACTTTCTTCCAGATAGTGTAATACATATATGATATTACATAATACTAATTCATTAATTTTATTAGTTTTTTTTTAACAACACAACTTGTCAAAATAAATAATGCTAAATAAAACAGTGAATCGATGAATATTCTTTTTACTAACATTAAAAAATATTGGAAAAAAAAAATTCTTCTAAAAGGGCTTTTTTTTTATCCTACAATATATTTTTAGATGGATCAATAAATTATCGACGGATTAATAGATCGATTCTTTTTACAAAAATTTATGATTACCATCTTTACAGAAATGCATTTGAGAAAAAGTTATTAATATTTAATTAAGAAAAAATTTATATATTCAAAATTAAATTTCTTAATATTTAAATATTATAAATAAACTTAATAAATATTTAATATAATTTATTTAATCAACGTATTCATTTTGAATAAAAAATTACTACTAACAATCTAACAAAATGTCCTGGCTGCAGGCTTTGCAGTCGTAGCTGTATAGTTTTCTTATTTTTCACAATAGCAACACAAATATGGACCAGTTTCAATCATAATGCACAATTTTTCGCTTACAGGAAGACTAATTTTCTTAAAGGAAACAGTCGAGGTAATTTTAATGGAACATAATGTCTTTACTGAATAAAAACAATTCATAGTTACATATTTGGTGCATGAAACATATTCAATGTTTTAGTTACCGTAGAATCATTTTGATGTTTCTTTATGGTATACTGAAAATGGATATGTTCTTTTACATTAATTGAATTGATATCAACGAGTTTGGTAAAGTAAACTCTACAACGACAAATATTTAAATCAATGCACGGAAACATAACGTCATATATCTTTTGGTTTAACGTCATGAAATGTTTTTTATTCTGCGTGTCGCTTTTAATCAGTTTAAAATGAATGTCTGTTAATTATCAAAAAATTAACTTTTTTCTTTAGTCTCGAAATCTTGATTAATATTGTACTAATTTTGAAGGAGATAAGTATAACGTTAAGACAAAGACTTGCATTCACTGCAGAAGAACCCTTTGATCTTTGCAGGGTGCAAGTGCACCGAAGAGTTGGAAATCTTTTTTTTTTTAAATGTCTCCAACGCAGAAGCTGGAGTTGATTAATTACCGCTACTTGTTGTTGGAGACTCAGACAAATTAAGGGATTGTTTTGGGCGTGAACTTTTAAGATGTGCCGAAAACTTAGTTTTAAAGATTACCAGACGGTTTCGAAATGGATTTCAAAATTGTTTTAATCGTATCATGTACCTTAAGACGTTTTTTCTTTAAAACATTTTACAAAGAATTTTTTTTCGAACGTCTTCAACTATAAATTATGGCATATGTCTGTCTATAAACCATTATTGACATGCATATTCTGAAATTTTTATTCATCATGTTTAATCCATTAAGATTGATTGTTATAAGCAATGTTTTTTTTTTCCAAAACAAATTTTTTATTTGAAATTTTTTTTTTGTGCACTTGTACATTTGTGATTTCCTCGTTATGGATTCAATTATTCGATTAGCACCCAATCTTAGATATTTGGCTGGTAAACTTCAATACTCATCATCATCATCATCATTATTGGCGCAACTGCCCTATAGTGGGCCAAGGCCATCCGGCTACTGACAGACTTCGAGGCAGGCCTACGCTCAACGCTCTACAGTCATATTAGACCGGGACCTACTGCTAAAAGTGAATTCCGAACCACTACAAACATCCGCCGAGAATCGAACCCGAAACAAATTTCAATAAATGAGAATATTTATTTAATTATTAAACTCACACACGTAAACTGGCCGACTCGTGGCTCAGAGACGACGTGCATCGGTGGTGAGCTTTAAGGCTCGTGCTCACCAAGGCGAGAAGATGCAAGCGAAAAAATTTGACCAATCACTAGCCTCACCGCGGTCGCCTGAAACCGGTTTGCAGTCCGCCGCTTGGAGTTGCCCAACTTTCAACTCGAAGCGGAACTTCACTAGGCGTAATGCTATTTCTGACGTTTCGCTGTGAAGGGGTCGAAAAAATTTTGTCGCTTGCCTCTTGAATCTTCACGTCTCCCGCCTCGGTGGGAACGAGCCTTTAGAGATGTGGTTCAATCCGCTGGCGGTTTTGTTGTAGACACTGTTTCAAAAAACGAGTATACGAGATGTTTGACATTTGCCTTATTAGTCGGAATACTTGGTTGGAGTTTTCCGGGTTTTCCCCCATACGATATGCAAGTGCGGGGTGATTACCTTTAAAAATCTCCCTGAAAGGCCTACTGTCCTTCTTCAGTGACACGGAGTCAAGCCAGCATGGTCCACGGAGCCTGGTCCTTACGGGTGCTCCATCACAGCAGAAGCTGTTCCCTTCCTTCCATCCATGAGTACACTACTGAATGGATGTTTTCCTTGCACTGCAAGACATTGAGGATTAGACACACAGATACGCATGTAAACCAAAAGAATTTTTGTCACTGGAGAAAATTTTATTTAGTTACATATATTGCATATATGTACTATAGTTTAAAGCCAACGGCCATACCATGCTGAATATACCGGTTCTCGTTAGATCACCGCAGTCAAGCAGCATTGGGCGCGGTCAGTACTTGGGTGGGTGACCACTTGGGAACACCGCGTGCCGTTGGCAAATTTGGGACCTGAATGGCCGAGTGTCTAGCGCTCGGTGCCACAGGTTTCGGGTTCGAATCCCGGCGGTGCCATGGATGTTTGTAGTGGTTCGGAATCCACTTTAAGCCGTATATCCCGGTCTCCTATGACTGTAAGAGCGTCACGGAGCAAAAGTCAGGCTTCTACCTACGGGTGCTCCATCACAACAGAAGCTGCTTCCTTCCCCTTCAATCATGACTCCATATGGGCTCGTGGGCTTGGCCAGCCAAGTGGGATAAGAAACAACAACATAGTGCATATAAGTATATTTCATTAAAATAAAAATGATATATATCTTTTGACTAATTTTATTATCTAATTTATTTGTTATGCCCGACCTCAGACCTCTATGGACTATATTTTCTTCATTTTACACATTTAAATATGGACTACCTCTTCACGAAACCATCCATAAAGATTTTCTTTTCTTTTATTATTATTATTATTTTGTGATTTAAGTGTAATGAGGCTTCTTTATGGATGCTTCTTTAATAACGTTGAATCTACTCTAATTCGGTAATTAAACAAGTGAATGAGTTTAAGTCATTGCGCATATATTTATTATGGAATGTCATGCAATATTGAAAAAAATATTTTTTTCACATATTTTTCTTTATTATTTACAATTATAGGAGAATTTGTATTTTTGCAATACTTTGGTGCAAGTAAATAAACATCTAGTATTTTAAAACTTGATAAAACTTTTACCACTGTTTACATTTTATTTGTTGTGTTAAAATTTATAACTTTAGATTTGTTTAACATAAATTTCAGGAGATAAAACTATACAACAGTTTTGAAGCATTTGTATTATGTTTCACTATAACACTATAAAGTCTAAAATAGCGTTTTATTATAAAGCCAAAAAATTGCGTAGAAATACTTTTTCCAAAACAATTTTTTAGATACTACTCTATAAAAATACTTCTTTATTTCTTCCATTTTGTTAAGACAAGAGTACCGACACGTTTACGGAGACACGTGTAGCCCTCGCAACCATGACGCAGTGAAACACAGTTTTATGGTTTCCTGCTTTGCTGTGATCTGGCCGCTAAAGGAAACCCAAACAAACGAAATAGCTCAATTTCTGAGGAAAAATAGCAAGAAATGGTGGAGAAATTGCTCAGATTTTTTTTCTCATCATTCTTTTATGTATTGTGAAATCATCTCAGCTTATACTATCAGCTGTTTCCTTGTATTCTTGTGTATTGATGAAATCCTTTTGGTGGAATTCGATCTGCATTGATTTTTAAAATTTAATGACGGAATAAATAATTGTAGAAGTAAAATTTTAATTGGTGACGAATATAGTCAGTATTCGCCTTCAATCTTCAAATGCGTTTGTTTTCTTTTTTTAAAAGGAAACGTACTTCTTCTAAGGTAAGTTTACCTTTACTTTACTTTCCTTTTTTATTGAAATTTTTTCTAATGAAATGCTGTATCTTACAGAAACTTTAATCGCGTTTCATTTTAAAAAGCATTGTTTCAGTAAAAATGTCATTATTTGTAAGCATTGAACGTAAAGATCAAAGAGTGAAAATAATTTTAAAATATTTGTATAAAAAATTATGTGCTAGTTTTCATTTGCATTAGAATATGCAGTTTTATATTTATGCCATTTTAAATATTGTTACTATTCTTTATAACGTTGTAATATTTATGAATTCCATAGAACCTCGTTTAATAGCTACCTGATGGCCAATTGGCAGCTCTCTAGCCTTTAGTTACTCAGTTTGGAATCCTGGCGCTGACAGGGGTGTTTGTGAGTGGTTCGGAATCCACGTTAAACTGTAGTGACAACGTCTAATTAGTCCAAAGTGTGCACAAAATGACTGTAGAGCGACAAGCCAAATCAAACAAAACCTTGTTTAATATGGAAGCACTACTTCGACGAGTCAGCGTTAATACCAGACTTAGTGGAGTTTTCATTGTCCATTGTTCTAATACACAGTGAACTTAATATTCAATATGTCCATACCATATGTCCAGTTGTCGGATACAAAACTGTCGGATTAGTTATATTGTCGATTATTGAATTCAGCTCACTCAAGTCGGAAATCCAACAGGACTCACAAAAACAGTTTTAGATGTTATTGATATACTTTTTTATTAAATGGTCATCCTATAAAATATAACAAATAGTGAAGATTATTTATTCTCAAATGGAATTGCATTCGAATTTCACATACTTAGTTCACATAATTAATCTTGCTCATTTTCTGGCTTAGTGATAAGATGTAGAGTTCAAATAGAAAAAAAAGTTTAATTTCGAATCCGCTGTTGCCATCCGTTGCGGTCATTGCTTTTAGGAATGACAACACTACATGTCAAATATGACAGCGTGTATAACCGTTTTGCATTGACTTTCATGCTGCATATTGGAAGTTTTCTGGTTTTTCTCTCAAACGTCCAGTGAGGGGCATTTGTAGCTGGTAATCCTCCTGTAAAATATTCTGCCTCATTCTTCATTTTCGTCGGTCAATAATTCGAGACATACATTTGTTTAAAAAAGTGCACGAAAAACGAATTGTTGCACTTATTTTTGTGAAAAGAAGTAGGAGTAAAAATGGTTGAAAAGAAAAGGGACAGCTTCTTGGTTGAAAAGAAAGGGGACAGCTTCTTGGTTGAAAAGAAAGGGGACAGCTTCTTGGTTGAAAAGAAAGGGAACAGCTTCTTGGTTGAAAAGAAAGGGGACAGCTTCTTGGTTGAAAAGAAAGGGACTGCTTCTTGGTTGAAAAGAAAGGGGACAGCTTCTTGGTTGAAAAGAAAGGGGACAGCTTCTTGGTTGAAAAGAAAGGGAACAGCTTCTTGGTTGAAAAGAAAGGGGACAGCTTCTTGGTTGAAAAGAAAGGGAACAGCTTCTGTTGGGATGGAGAACCCGTAGGTAAAAGTCTCACTTGGCTGCGTGACGCTCGTACAGTCATATGAGAGCGGGACCTACGGTTTAAAGTGGATTCCGAACCACTACAAACATCCGTGGCACCGCCGGGACTCGAAACCGATACCTCTGGTACTCGAGTATTCCGGCACAGAAGTATATGAGAAGAGATAATATGCACAGATAAAGAGCAGGAGGGCTGAGTTTAGAATCCCTCTTGACATTTGTTGCAGTCGTTGCGTTCAGAAATGTGGCAATTGTTAGAGGATGTGTAAGTCTTTTGTATTAATTGCCAGACCGTCTTGTGAGAGTTTCCAAATTTTTAAATTTGTGACCAGTAAAAGAATACGTTGTTAAGTAAAAGAATGCACCGTTACGAAGCGTAATGTTATTTACTCCCTAATCTACTTTGCAAAAGGCGGTATGCCCACATTGTCGCCTTGGTAGGCAGCTTGCGACATTTATAAAGTGGCACAAGAGGTCCACCGATCTATAATAAAAGGAAAAAGAAAGTGGCCCATCTTCCAAAACTGATATACAATCCAATTAAATTCTTCTTTAAAATTTACCTTTAAAAATACCTTCTCCTCATAGAACAAATATCAGGAATTAAACTTTTGTAATTCACATTTAAACACGTTTCTTTATAAATATAATAATTTGATAATATTTTAACCAACCATGTAGCATATGTATTTTTAGTTTTTTCATTTACAAGAGTATTTTAGAAATTTATGAAAAAGAATTTATGTGATGTCAATACTTTTTGTTATTGTTTAATATTTCATCATTTGATGAGATCCAGCGACATGTCATGAAGGACCTAAACATAGCATAGATAGTTAGTAGTAGATTTCCTTTCGAGGTTAAAAGAAACTAGCCCATATTTGTGTTATACATAAAAAAAGATAAAAAAAATCTCGGCTTGACAGACGCAATGACAACAGACTAAAGCATATATTAATGTACCTTCTTTAATGGCATTAAATAAGTTAAGGCAAAAATCGAACCCTTTACTTATTCATCAAAAATATTGACTCAACTCTTGCACCATCTTTTTCAGCATGTGTATTATAAGGAATAGATAATTTGTTCTTTATAATACATATGACTCAGGAAACTGATTTTAGAAAGCATGTATTTTGTTTTAGTATCAAAAATAACTTTTTCATCTGAAATATTTTTTTAAATAATATTGTCGGAGTAACTTTAGTATAAACCTGTTAAATATCTTTCAGCATTTATGTGATGCCACTATAATTTGATTTTGCTACGTTTAACTGTTATTTTGTGTTGAGGTTTTATCTATGCAACCCAGTATGAAATAAGCTCATACAATTTTCAGTGTAAATTAAGAAATTCCATAACTGTAATAATTTCAATTCGTAATAATTTTGAATGTATTATTTCTTCTCCATTGACGTAACAACCCCTTGGTGGGCCAATGTCGTCTGCCTACTGGTAGATTTCGAGACAGGTTATGTTTTCTTTTTACGGGTAGGGTTGTCAAACCTACGCTTAACGCTCTACAGTCATATTAGACCGGGGTCTACAGTTTAAAGTGGATTTCGAACCACTACAAACATATATCCATGTCACAGCCGGGACTCGAATCCGTAAACTGCGGCAGTGAGCTCCAGATCGGCAGTCACTCGGCCATCAGGCTCCATGTATTATTTCAGGATCTAAAATAAAGTTTGTTTAAATTTCATTAATACAAAGATCATGTGTGTATAGTAAAATATCGATAACACCAATTCAGGTGAAATAAGTTACGTCTATTTTCGCAAGTTGTACATTTTCACCGACGTCACAAGAGGTCTTCTTTCAATTTCAATTTTCATCTTCACCTGGCTTCTCTGTTTGGGCTGATATCGGTATTTAATGTAGTAACCTTGTCCGAAGAACGTGTTGTCAAGTTTTAGAACTGATAGAAATAAGACGATACATTGTCAGCTTAAAAAAAGGGCAGAAAAGGGAAATGTCTGTTCCCTTAGTTAAAATGAAGGAAATTGATGAAATTGAGGTTTCAAACAATGAAAAGGAAAATACTATTTCGCATGTGAAAGAGCATGGCTGTTGTAGATGGTTTGTTGCTCTACGATCATTTTTTGCACACATTAGGCTAATTAAACCGGGACCTACAGTTTAACGTGGATTCCGAACCGCCAACAAACATC
The DNA here is from genome assembly GCA_021605075.1 of Caerostris darwini. NCBI lineage: Eukaryota > Metazoa > Arthropoda > Arachnida > Araneae > Araneidae > Caerostris > Caerostris darwini. Next base: position 17,467 of record BPLQ01015103.1, on the reverse strand, counting down.
CATGCCACCGCCAGGATTTGAACCTGAAGCCTGTGGTATCAATGACCAGAGCGCTACTCAATTGGCCATCAGACTGTTGTTGGAGATGGAACAGCCACCTGGTGCTTTACCGCCAAATGTTTTATTTTCAAAGAGCTTTCTGAACAACACTGTAAAAAATTTAATTTAAAACTTGTGTTGCTATACCAACAATAATAAAGTACTTCTTTTTTACTTTTTAATCATGTAAATGGCTGATACTGGGCCTGATGGTCGAGTGACTACCGCACAGGTTTCGGGTTCGAGTCCCGGTGGTGCCATGGATTTTTGTAGTGGTTCGCAATCGACCTTAAACAGTAGGTTTTGGTTTCATGTGACTGTAGAGCATTAGGTGTAGGGTTGACAACCGTACCCCGTAAAAAGATAACTTCTCCTATCTCAAAATCTGCCAGTAGGCAGACGGCCTTGGACAACGGGGCTGTTGCACCAATGAAGAAGGAGAAATGTGATACTATTCTGTATAAACCTTTTTTACAATTCTATGTGCTTGTTATTTTGTTCATTCACATTTTAACTCATTATCATTATACTCTTATCTCACATTTGAACCTTTTCGCAGCGTTAAAATATAGTGCCAAAATGTAGGTGTATTGTAGAAGGCTTCGTATGGTGAATACTGAACAAAGCTGAATCTACTGATTCTATCTGCCTATTAAACAGCCGACATTCGAAAACAATAACAATTCGTCTTCTCAAAAACCAATACTATTCCGTTAGTGGAATTGACATATAGAAATGGTGTTTTTCTTTAAAAAATTTATCTAAAGATTTTGGAATAAAATGCCCTAGATACTGTTAAAAACAAATCTCCCAGCATCCCAAAAAGTAATAAAAAAAGTTAATATTTCTTAAGCTCAGAATTAACTATAAGCTTTAACTTTCCCAATCTTTACGATGTGGGCCGTTACCATGGCAACATCTACTTCAAACTTGACGTTAAGCCACTTTTATCCACTTATGGGATTACGTTAAAGATTTTTTTTTTGAAACAAAGTGTCCCTGTAGCTTTTTTATTATTTTAAACTAGGGCAATAATTTCGTTGTCTTAGATTTCTGTCTAGGCTTTTATAAGGTTGTTATGCCCCAACCCAGGATAAATTTGAGCTCCTCGTAAAATATTCGCCGTAGATGATTCAATTCGAGTAAAGAAATTAGTTTTGACTTTATACAGAATATAACTTTATTTTCTAAAGAAATAATGAAATTATTTGTGTAATGTGATACTGGAATACAAAATTCAGGTTGAATAATTCAAATATAGAGGTCTGTTAGTGAATTTTTTTTTTACTTTAATACTTGCTGATATGATAGGGCACTGAGTAACTTCAATGAAATGATATATTTTTTACTTAAGTATTTCAAATTAACTAATTATTAACTAATTAATAATTAATTAACAATAATTATTAATTTTATAATATAATTGTAATTCTTAATTAATAATAATTAATAATTAGTATTACGGGTAATACTTTACTGACCGAATGTAGGCTTAATGATATTTTAATATCATAATTTTAATACAATTTTTTTTTAATAAAATATGTTTAAAAAACATGGATTTAAAAGAAAATAAATAAGTGTTTGGAAAAAATTCAGAAAACACGAAACCAGTACTTACTTGATTTTTTATTTAAATTACTATACACTGAAGTGACAAAAGTCATGGGATACCTCTTAATATCGTGTCGGCCCTCCTTTCGCCCGGCGAAGTGCAGCAACTCGACGTGGCATGGACTCAACAAGTCGTTGGAAGTCTTCTGCAGGAATATTGAGCCATGCTGTCTCGATAGACGTCCATAATTGTGAAAGCGTTGATGGTGCAGGATTTTGGGCACGAACAGACCTCTCGATGATGTCCCATAAATGCTCGATGGGATTCATGTCGGGTGATCTAGGTGGCCAGATCATTCGTTGGAATTGTCCAGAATGTTCTTCAAACCAATCGCGAACAGTTGTGGCCCGGTGACATGGCACATTGTCATCCATAAAAATCCCATCGTTGTTTGGAAGCATGAAGTCCATGAATGGCTGCAAGTGATCTCCAAGTAGCTGAACATAAGCATTTCCAGTCAATGTTCGGTCTAGTCGCACCAGAGGACCAAGTCCATGCCATGAAAAAACAGCCCACACCATTACGGAGCCACCACCAGTTGGAACAGTGCCTTGCTGACAGTTTGGGTCCATGGCTTCGTGGGGTCTGCGCCACACTCGAACCGTACCATCAGCTCATACCAACTGAAATCGTGACTCATCGGACCAGGCCGCGGTTTTCCATTCACCTAGGCACCAACCGATATGCTCACGTGCCCACGAGAGTCGCTGCAAGCGATGTCGTTCTGTCAGTAAAGGCACTCGAGTCGGTCTTCTGCTGGAATAGCCCAAGAAAGCCAAATTTCTCCGCACAGTTCTAACAGACAAGTCCCTTGTACGTCCCACATTGATTTCTGCGGTTATTTGACGCAGTGTTGCTTGTCTGTTAGAATTTACGACTCTTTGCAGACGTCGCCGGTCTAGGTCGTTAAGTGCAGGCGGACGACCACTGCGCTGTCCATGGTGGGATGTTATGCCAGAAATTTCATACTCTCGGCACACTCTTGACACAGTGGATCTGGGAATGTTGAATTAACTAACGATTTCCGAAATGGCATGACCCATGCGTCTAGCTCCAACTAACATTCCGCGTTCAAAGTCTTTTAATTCCCGTCGTGCGGTCATCATCACGTCAAAACCTCTTCACATGAATAACTTGAACAGAAATGAAAGCTCTGCGAAAGCACTGCGCATTTATACCTGTTCTACGCGATGCTACTGCCATCTGAAAATTTGCATATTGCTGTCCCATGACTTTTGTCACTTCAGTGTATATTAATTTATAACATGAAAAAAACAATATTTCTAAATTCCGGGTTTTCTCCCGTACGACACGCAAATGCGTGGTAGTAGCCCCTAAAAGTCTTCCCGAAAGGCATTGCCCTCCTTCTTCAGCATCACGGAGCCCAGTCAGACTTCTTCCTACGGGTTCATCACAACAGAAGCTGCCCTCTTTCCCTCCTTCCGTGGGACTATACGGGTTCTTGGACTTGGTCTAGATATTTGCTGTCTACCAAGCGGGATGAGAAATAAAAAAAGGAAGAAGAAACGAGGAGACTCGATGGAGTTTGTGTCAATGTTTGTAAAATGTCTCGTATCGATAAAAAGATCGCCTAATGGAATGTTTCCGGGTTTTATTCCATACGAAACGCAAATGTAGTGCAGTTTCCTGTAAATTGCTCTCGGAAGATAATGTCATCTTCTTCATTGTCTGTTGGTGGTTAGTTCATGGCATAGACAAGTGAAACTCCAGGCCCATTATGCTAATTTGCAGGAGTATCACAAACAATTTAAAAATATTTTCTCAAATAAGAGTTCAAAAGTACTAGTTTATTGCTAGTTGCCTAAATTCATTTTTATAAACCTTACAAATAAACCATTTGATTAAGAAACGACAAAAGTGATTATATCTAAACGCTTTACGTGCAGAAACGCCATATATCACTAATTTTGAATTTGTAAAACGTATTTACATGGTGTATTCATTCTTTCTTGAGGAAGTCTGCACTTCTTTTTAAAAGAAAAATACAATAAAAAAGCCACCTTCGTAAACAATGTCATTTTTCTTTATAAACAAATCTAAACTCCTCTGTGAATCTGGACCGAGTCCAAAATAAAGACTTAGAATTTAACTTAGACACAAGCCACTCCACGCCAGATTTAATTTTGTTTTATTTATTTATTTTTTGTCGCATATAACACTGAAGTGAATGATTCTCATTCACCGTACGGTAAGTGTAAAGGTCTAATAAATTATTTAATTTTATTAATAAATTACTGTGTAAACAAATGTAGGCATGAAAATATGAATTTATAATTTGAGGGAAAAACAATAAGTACACACGAATTTTTCCTAATTTTTGTCATAAATTTTCAAGGTTGCTTGAAATTATGTTCGTCATTCAGTTTTAAATTGCGTATTTTATTTTTCGAAATTCTTTATCATTTCTTTCGAGTTCCATAAATCAATGTGATAAATAATCTCGTAGTGGTATGATCACAAAAGATCTTTTCCCGTATTTTTTTCTTAAATCGTAGAAATACAATGAGATTTAAAAATATTTTATGACTCTTGTTATAGTATGAATTGATTCTCAACTTTTATTTAAAATTCCTAATAGTATGCATTTTTTTTACTAATTTTTTTATTGTTTTTTATTCTATAATATTATGTAAATTGAATTAATTGGTTATAAATGTCACAGGGTTTAAAATACGTACAGGGAAATACTTGACCAAATTGCCTTAAGGTTAGAGGTTGGAACTAAAATAAATCTTTTATTCTTGTCTTAACCGTATCCAAACAAGCACATGAAAATTTTGAGTGCCTCATATCAAATCGGTTTGTTGTAGTTTGGATGGAAATCTCAACGCGTCAGTTGCTTTTACCAACTTTGATGGAATCAGAATTTTCGTTCGGTCCAGTGTCGGTTTTTGATCACGCTTCAAAGGATTTACTTCCTGCCTAGAGACGACTAGAATACCGCTCGTTAAGGGAGGTAAAGGACTTGTTTGTAGAATTCAAATAGCAACACCAAGGGACAGATCAACGTTTGGGTAACTACTTCAGATCTGTACGTAACGTTCGATGAAGAAGAATTACCGCTAGACCTGGTGTGAAATTTTGATTCTAATCAAATAATATACGACCCCATCTTCTCCTGTAAAAGGAAATAATAGGGTTTGTGTTTCGTATCAACGTGCTCAGCTAGCATACAGGAGGACTGAATTTCGAATCCGCTGGCGGTATGTTGCAGTTATTACTTTCGAAAACGAGAAGATTCGAGGGTGATTGTGACAATGTATAAAACCGTCTAGTAGATAGTTAAGCTGCCTGGTGGAAGTTTTCTGGGTTTTTTTCCCCATCAACAAACAAATGCGGCGCAGTTATCCTTAAATGTCTTCCCGGAAGACACCTGACTCCTCCATCACCTGTTGGTGGACTGTTCGTGGTCTACATGAGGCTCACCGATGTTTCGCTTTCACCTTTCCAACTGGTAGCTCTGTGGACGGACGTAAGGTGGGTAGAAAAGGAGGAAAAATAGGGCTTATGTTTCGTATCCAAATCGCAACGCCGGTTAAATGTTTCAAATCTGGATTTGGTTTTAGAATATAGACTACTCAATAATGTCACGCTAAAGGGCATTCGTTTTATTTACGAATGATCATCAAGAAAGGTTTAAAATTAGAATTGTAGTGCTGGTGCGCTTGAAAAACTGCACGTGATAATAAAACTTTCCTACCAACAAATATTCATTATAAGCGAATATTGGTCACGATTATTGTTACGTAGAAACCCAGCTTCTCCCGCCTGGGGGAGGTCAACGCCCTATGCCCGGAAAACATCCTGTTTGTGGGGGTGTCTTGGAGAGAAAGAAGGAATGTAGGTAAAACTAGTTGAAACTTAGCGACCGAAGGAAAAGGTTGGTGTTAGCGGTCCATCCATGAGTTGCGATGGCTGCATAATTCATTGAGTTCAACCCCAGCGACCATCAAGAAAGGTTGCTTGTGGCAGTCCATCCATGAACGCGATGACTGCATAAATAATTGAGTGTAACCCCAAGAAAGGTTATGTGGGCAGTTCCATCTTCGAGTTTGATGACTGCCAAAAATAAAGGAGTTTTATTTACAGTCCACTGTGTCGAGTATTATTTCCATTAACTGAGTATGTGTCATTTTTGGAATTTGTTTCTTGAGTCCGAGCTATCGAACAATTATTAGATTGAGCTATAACAACCTATCCAGACACTCGTAATGCATATTCTTGCAAGAGACCTTTCCATGATTGTAAGCCGATTTTCGTGAGACTATTTAAAAGAAAAAAATCTGTTTACAGGAAAATGGTGTTTCTCACTTAAAGCACTACTTTAATGCACTTCTTATGAAAATCGATGAATGGGTTATTAGCCAACACGACCGCCAGATTTACCATTTCTTTTTAAGAGGACTCATGAAGAAAATAATCCCCCTCCCTAACGTATTAATCCGTTATTGATTCCGCTCAAAATCTCAGCTCTAAATTATCTGTTGCTGCTAGAAATGTTTGTAATTTGCCTGGAATTTGTGAAAATGTACGGTTCAATACATTGTAAAGCTTATATTGGGTTTGTTGATCGCTCTTTTGGGGATATTCTGTAAAAATAGGATTCATTAAAAGCTTTACTAAACTTAATTTGACTTGTATTTGATTTATTCTTACTCGTAGTCCTAGCTTTTAAATGCTTACCTATATCAGGGTAAATTTTTGTTATCTCTACCAATCCCAACAATTTGGCCAGATAACCGGCAGGCTGCAAAGTTCGTAGGCAGACACGTAGATGGCACTACTAGTATTAAATCCATATGAATTTAGTCAGCCCTAACCTTCAAAAGACACGTGTATAAATTTGACAGCTGTTGCACTATTAGTATGTGAGTTATAGCATTTTTAGTGAAGCAACTTTTGTTAGTTTGAAAAAATGGATAAAAAGGAATTTCGTGAGTTTAATAAAGCATTGCTTTTGGACGAAAAAAAAAATACTATTGAAACCAAGGCTTGGCGGGATAATCATTATTCGGACTTTGCACCAGAAAATTCAACCGTAGAGAAGTGGTTTGCTAAATTTAAACGAGGCGAAATGAGCACCGAGGACGATGCACGCAGTGGACGCCCCAAAGAGGCTGTTACCGACGAAGACATCAAAAAAGTTCGCAAAATAATTTCTGATAACCGTAAAGGGAAGTTGATTGAGATAGCTGAGACCCTAAAGATATCAAATGAACGAAAGCTGGGTGCCGCGCGAGCTCACAATCGACCCAAAACATCAACAACGAATTGATGATTCTAAGCAATGTTTGGAGCTGTTCAATCGTAATAAACCCGAATTTTTGCGTCGATATGGGGCAATGGATAAAACATGGCTCCATCATTTTACACCGGAGTCCAATCGACAGTCAGCCGAGTGGATAAATTTATACACGTGTCTTTTGAAGGTTTGGGCTAACTAAAAATCATGTGGATTTAATACTAGTAGCGCCATCTATGTGTCAGCCTACGAACTTTTCAGCCCATCTGTTATGTTTTGGACTATATTTTGCGCAAAATGTCACAATGAGCAGAAAACTGTATAGTTCTTCCTCTATAATAGTTTAGTGACACCATTCTAAAGAACCCGGAAAATAAATTGAAATTTCAGTATTAGCATTGGTTTATTGTTTAATATAATATGGGCCAACTGTAAAAAACTGTAACAATAAAAACGAGATACAATGCCATAGTGACCACTTTTGTACAAGACGTCAATCAAAATCATTGATGCTTATCTTAAATTGTGCTTTTAAACTTCTCGAATAATAAAAAAAAATAATAGTAATATTTTTAAAAATAAATTATCGTATTTTAGTTTATTCTATTGGTTTTTCTAGAAAATAGTACTGACATAGTTGTATTTTGTTCTTAAATGAGTTGTTATTTAATAAGATTGATTAGGTAATAAGCAATGTTGGTAAAATATTTTAATAAAAAAAAATAAAGCTTTCTTTGACAATTTAAATTTATAAGAAAAGGAATTGATATAATATGTTGTAAATGTTTTACCATAATTTTTATGTGAATTATTTTTAAAAATTTATGAGGGATATTTGGCATATAGTATATTGCATCTTTTTATTACTAAAGATAATGTATGTATTAACCATTTTTCAACAGTTTAATTTTTTCAATTTGTTTAATATATATTACAATTACTGTTCAATATTGAATATAAACTCCTTCAATTACACAATTTCTAATTACCATTGCAATTTTCATATAAAAAGTTTTCATAAAAAACATACACTTTGCTGAAGAAACTGCTCAAAATATTTCGAAATATTTTTCCAGTTATAAATTTGTTTTTTCCAGACTTAAATAAACAAATGAAGTACTGCTACCGTTTTTTATCTGAATAGCTCTTTTTATTTTTTTCAAAAACATATTTTGTTCCTATTGTGATTAAGTCAAAAGATTTCATTATCGCCTTTGCGTGCTCACCTTTATTTACGATTTTATATCGCGTTATCGTATATCGTATATCGTATATCGTGTTATCGTATATACATTCCTAACAAAATACTGTACCACTACCTCTGTTAAGCACTGTTGAAGCTTACCTTTTTACAACTACATATGCAGATTGTAAAGTATTTTGTTCAAACGCCAGACGTATTAGAAATACGTTAATAATTATTGGTATAAGTGGATTGTTGTTTGTATATTTTTAATTTTTGTTGCATAACAGTGATACTAGAGATTTTCTATGGAATTCGCTTGTAGGTAAGTTTTTACCTTCTAAAGTGCTTTTTAAATTTGTTTGGAAGAAAAGTCAAAAACCGAAAAGCATAACAAAAGCAAGATGCCAATAATTTTTTTGTAATAACTTATTCGAGATAAATTTTAATAATGTGAAGTTCGATTTTATTTCTTTGATTTAATTCTATTTTTATCTGATGCATAATATAATTGCATCATATAATTCATGCATATATAATTCATTTTTGCATGATACATCATATAATTCATTTTTATTTCATAAAAATTTTAATTTTCAATAGCTAGTGGGTGACATAACGGAGACATCGTCGTTATTTTTGTTTTAAGTCGTATTTAATATCTTTATTTATTGTTTTACTTATATTTTATTGTTTTATATTTGATTCATTGAATTTGTTGACTGTTTTTTCGCTTGATTGACTAATGTGCTTAATGTGATTTTTCTCTCTAAGGTTATTTTTTTGCATACTTTAGACTAATTAGACCGGGATAAACATACCTTTTTTGTAGTGAACTTCATTTAAATTAACAAGAAATTATTTAAAAAAATGTTCTTAGATGTAGGGTATTGCATGTTAATTGGGCTAAGCTGTGATTTGGCTCGACACTCTTTGGCAATTTTATGCACACTGCAATCTAATTAGACCAGGATCTACAATTTAACGTGAATTCCGAACCACTAACAACATCCATACCATAGCCAGCATTCGAACCTGAAGTCTGTAGTACCAAAGGCCAAAGTGCTAGCAAATTGGCCATCAAGCCGCTAAAAATTTGTAATTTTATTGGAATTTTTAATTTAAATTATTGAGTATGTATTTTAAATTTTCAGCAGTTCTAATGATAGTCCTTCAAGGTATTGATTAGTTTACCCATTGCAATATGTACAATTTCCATACATTTTTCCACTTTGACGGTTACCAAAGTCATATGATAATTTTTGAAGAAAATGCAAGAAATGTAGAAACTACTGTTCAAATATATCTGTTCAGTTTGTATCAATAGAAAATTCAAAGGAAAAAAAAAAACTACACAATTTTATGAAACAAATTTACTGTTGATGGTTTTACAAACTTAATATTTTGTTTATTAAAAGATAGATTAAAACTAAACAATTAGAATCCATTAAATGAAAAACAATGTATCTAAACAATATTTTCTTTAATACATAAAAAAATGTTTGATGATACTTTTTCTGATAGTCTTATAAATATTCCTTTATTGTTGTCTCGATGGCACGGCTTAGTTGAAGATCCGTTTATGAGCGATGAATTATTTAGCCAAAGGGCTCCATTCATATTTTATAACGCTGTGACTTTAAATAAGCTTTTATCTTCATCATACACTCCAAATAAAGTTTTTATGAATACTTTAAAAGTGCTACAAAGGTGATTTTGAGTCTCTGCCAAAGTGCCTCTTTGCTCATTAATTGCATTTATCTATCCAAGCGCTAGGAAACCTTTGAAAGATTAGCAGTGTTAAATATAAAGAGCATAAAATTAAGAGAAAATGCTTCTAAATCAGTAGCAAAAAATGCACTGTAAATGTTTAAGGATAATTTTGACTCTTTTTAAAATATTTAAAAATAGGTCATTTAATTTTTGTCACGAGGATTACTACTTATATTATTACTTACTACTTATATTACTTATATATTTAGATTATCGTATTGAATGCCATATATATTGTGGTTTAAAAAATTTTAGGACTTTTTGATGGAAGCACGTTAATGTTTTTATGCGAACGATACTCTCTTTGATATTTTTGTTTTTGAATATTTAGACAATTTTTCTCAGTTCATTTTAATTTGTATAATTTTTATTTTCGGATTTTAATAATTTTTGTAATTTGTATAATTTTTATTTTCGTATTTTAATAATTTTTGTAATTTGTATAATTTTTATTTTTTTAATGTTGATGATGTATTAATATCTTTTCAATTTTAAATTATATAATAAGCTAAATGTTGCGGTCTCCTATTATCTGAATTCTTTATATCAAAAACATTAATGTAATTATATATTAAAAATATTATCTAAGCATAACAATATCATTAAGAAATCTGAATTCGTTTAATATATGTGTTTATGAACTTTTAAACAAAGTGAAATAAAGTTAAATTCCATAAACAAAGTTTATAACAAATAAATTACTAGCACAATCAAAACAGAGGGAAACATGTACACAGATCAATTGACAAAATCATCAAATTCACTGCAAAACAACAGACTCAAATAGCACACAATTTTTTTTATAGAAATGAAGATTTCTCAATTTTCTACCTGACGTTCAAATTTTCTCATAGCTTCAGAAATCAGAATCAGATAGTTTCTCTCTTCACATGGTCATAGAAACCCACTTGTCAAAACTAATTGTTTTCAGAAGGCTATATAAGTTAAGTCTATTTGCAACAGTTGTTACAAAGAAGTTGTTAGACTCTTTTCACTCCGCTTACTTTACACAGGAGATTAGCATAAACAGAAAACATTGACTTTGGGCTAGAGATAAGTGGGGAATCATCCTGTTCAATGATGAGTCTCGATTCAGTCTAACATTAATTCTTGATTCTCAACATACGTTCATCAGGGACCGCTACCTGTCCTTCAATATCAATACAGAATTAGAGGTTTGATGGAGTGGGTAAACACCATGTTGAAAGGGTACATAGATCTCTATGTCCTAATGATAGTTTCCGTAACTGCTGTGAAGTATAGAAACGGGATCTTCAAGCATTGTGCTTGCCTTTTCAGGGGGGCTGTTGATATTGATTTTATTTTAATACTTGACAGTGTATGAGCACATAAATCTCAAATAGTCGATGAATTTCTGGATCTTTTTCTTTTTCTGGTTTTCTTTTATTTTGTTTTAGTGCTAAACATAGATAGATAAAAGTTCCGCAAAAGGATGAGTATTGTATTTTCGTGTTTTAAATAATAATTACATTGAAAATATATTTTCAGTATCTCATGGTGATAGCGTCTACGAAGGTCGTTGTGAATACGAATGCAATTTCGGGCAAATCTTCTTCTTTAGTTATCAAATGTAACACTTTAATGATAAAATAAATTGTAATTGTTGCCAAATTTGTCGCCAAAATAGTATCACTGCATTCATCACTTTCTATAACTCAGCTGTCATATGTAGCTGTCTCTGTTGTCATACAATTACTATGTATCTAAATTATGAAAGTAGGACCACAATTCTCTGTCGTCTTTCCTTTCCACAGAGTACATTGATCCTCCAGGGCCTTAAACGCCCATCTAAATAAAGTAATAAACATGACGGGAGATAAAAACATGATGGATATAGATGGAGCAGCAGGAAGCATGAAAGAACTAGATTACAAATGGTGTAGCTCAAATAAAGTAAAACAAAAAATATTTAAGCTATGTTTAAGACAGGCAAGAAATTGAAATAAAACAGCAAAAATGAAAAAATAACTATAGTAATTTTAAAAAAAAATTAATTATAAAAAGAAAATGTAAAAAAGAAAAAAATGTGAGTGCCTAAAAGAGGAATGGAGACTGTTGATAATGTATGTCCACATAGAGTTCAAATGGTCGAGGAATTTCTGGAAACCGAGGACATTCGCCAGTTGGATCGGCCAATCAGATCTTCAGGCATAAACACTATAGAACAGGTCTAGGGTGTTCCCAGATGTAAACAGTACGTCTTCTCCCAGGTCTGCCCGCTTAGTCAGCTTTACCAGGTGACCTGAATGGCCGAATGGCTAGCGCTCTGACATTCGGTAACATAGGTATCGCGTTCGAATCCCGTCGGTGCCAAGGATTTTTGTAGTGGTTCGTAATCCACTTTAAGCCGTAGTTTCCGATCTCATATGACCGTAGAGCGTCACAGAGCTCAATCAGATTTCTTCTCACCCGCATCATTCCCAAACTGTGAAGGTGGAACTCAACTCTAGGTACAGTGATGTGGTGTAGTAGTAATAATAGTAATTGGTCTTTATCAGCGGCATCGCAATGGAATTCCATCTGCTTTCTCCTGTACCTGCTACCTTTTCCTCTACACCTGACTCCATATCAAACTCGACACCTTGCTCCAGTTTATCTTTTCGTTGCTGAAACTACCCTCTGATTTCATCTGACATGCGTGTCTACAGCATGCAAAAATGACGACTGGAAAATTAGAGCTGGTCAGGAACCGCACCCTCAACTCATGAGATTGGAAGGATAGTACTCTAACCAGTACGCTAACTTGTCTAGGATAAACGCAGATTATCTCAGCACGCTGCCATTTTGAGTTAATAAGGAGAGAGTAATTATTAATTATGTGATTAAAGTGGCAAATTTTGGATTTCAGAATTATTAATGCAAGGAAAGTTGCTGTAAAACGTTTTAGTAATTTTAAGAATAAAACTTTTGATGTTGGGTCAAGAGCAAACTTTTTATCGTCATTTCTGACGAAAATTCAGGTTAAATCAGAAATCATTTAAAAATTTTTTATTTTGTAAAGTGTGAATACTATTGATATCACTTTTAGCAGCATAGCCACAACCCGGACTTGCATAAGTTATACTGGGACCTATATACTAAATGCATATAATTAGTTTATTATAAAGAGAGAATGAGAAACTTCTATTAATGGATGGATATTAATGGAAGAAAGATGTTAAATTTATGTTTAATACTATTGATGTGATAATTATATGTTAAAAATGATATAAATATGTTTCTAAAATAACATAAATCTATTCTAACTTATTTAGCTTCATTAGTCCAGTTTATAGGTTAATTAGTCCAGTTTATAGGTTAATTAAATGAGTTATATTAAGGGGAACATATTTTCTGGTCAACAAGATAGCTTCTGTTGTATCAATATTGATTTTAATTTCTGCCTGATAAAGCAAGCTTTGAAGATCGTGGATATATTGCTGAAGTATGTTTGTGAGAGAGTTAATATTAGGTGGTTGCGCTGCAATAACAGTGTCGTCTGCATACAACCTGATAGTGACAGAGTTTATTATTGGAATATCATCACTGAAAATGTTAAATAAAGTTAGTTCAATGAGGGAGCCTTGCGGTACGTCTACGTTAATTCGTCTATTAGTTGAGAGGTGTTTATTTAAACGTACCATAAAATATTTGTTAGAAATTTGTGAAAAAGACCTATCAAATCAGTCCAGAACCTATCAAAAGCCTTAACAATGCTAAGAAAGATGACTCCAGTAATTGATTTTTTGACAAGACCATCAGAAATAAGTTATGTTAGTCGGAGGAGTTGATGGGTAGTAGAGACGTTAGTGGTGAAGCCAAATTGATGAGGAATCATGCTGGAGTGTTTGCTAAGATGTGCTTTCATTTTTAATAAGAACAATGACAATTAGTCTCTACTTAAAAATTTCTGGGTTAAAGATGTAAATTGGTGTCTTTTCCTGAATTTTTAGAGGGGTTAGGATCTTTTACCAAGGATGGGCAATTTGCGTGTTGCATGATTGAAAAGTAAATTTTAAAAATAGCTTCGGAAGTATGGCCTAGCATTTAAATAGATTATTTTGAGGGTAAATTTTTAAGCATTTTTGTTTGCATGTTTTATCCAAACTTTAATTTTTTGAGTATAATCATAAGTTTACAGGAGTACCCTGGGTTGCTGGGTGGTGATGCTGTTTTGAGATTAAGACTAGTTCGAATTTTAGAGATAGTGTAACTTCTGTATATACTGAACAGGCGGCGCTTTATTTTAGAGTAACTGTATATGTACTAATTTTGAAGTAGTAACTGTATTTTTAAGAGTTAACTGTATATACTGGATAGTATTATTTTTCTTATGTTTAAAATTATGTGTAGCTGTGACCAATGGATGATGTAATGAGATTTTGAGTAGTAAGCTTACTTGTATATCTGTATATACTGGATAAGCACTGAGTATTAATTGTATTTTTTTTTTTTATTAGACCTGTTATTTTTGTAAGTTGGTTGAGATAGATTGTTCTGGAAAGACATTTGGAACTGATTCTGGAACTCATTTTTAAGGAACTACCACTAATATTGCATTTTCAATGAAGATGTTGATCAACTTCAAAATTTAGCTATATTATCGTTTGGCAATTTCTTGCTAAATACTTTAAATAAATAAAAAATGTTTTATTTGTTAATTTATAGTAGTAAATATTCTAATTACATTATCCAATGCTAATGCAGTAACAATTAACAATAACACTTTTTGATTCTGATTAAGTAAATTAGCTTTGATATATTTTTATTTTTCACTATTTTGAATAGTGGTATGCCTGTTTGGTCAGAAAGGTTCTGGTTATGGCTTGCTATTTTCATCTACCAAATGCCTGATCTGGCATTATTTTTATTTCAAAAAAATCTTCAAGCTTTATTATTATGGTTAAATCTATACTTGTTTTGGTTGAATTCACACAAAACTCTTTGCGCCCCCGCGAGATGGTGTGTAATATTACAATAAGGAGTATATCACCAATTCCTTTACGGTTACAATAGTTCAATTCAAGGAATTCAGTTATGCTTTTATTAAAAACACATTTACAGAGAAAACAATTTGTGATGTTTCTTTAATTTTTAATTTTATTTTCAAAAAGAAGATACTGTATAACAACCTATCATGCTGGATACTGTGCCCCTGAAATCGCCAATTCTTTGCTGTGTGGAATATTCATGTAATGAAACTTCCACTTTCAATTCCTTTTAAGGGTTTACTACTTTAGAAGCTTTCTTTCTAAAAGGCATGCTATAATGCCTATTTTTTGTTAATTTGAGTTATTATTCTAATTTTGTTAAGAAAAATGGTACTTACGTATTAATACACCGCAGCTACAGGTTGGTTTTGTGGGCAATGAAGCCAATCTACGCTTTTTAAAACACGAACAAATCATAAAATGCCTATACAAAACACTTTATTTCCCAAAATCAAAACTCAAAACACTTTATTTAAAAACAAATAAGTCAATCATGGTTTCGATTGGAAAATGGACCGATATAGGTTTAACATAGATTTAAGCGTGGATGTTATCTTCTATATTGGCGCATTGGCGGCTCTTTATTGACGCTATTAGCGTACCAAAATACTATGTATTCTTTTTATATGAACATTCCAGTATATAAATTATTGATTATTTTCGAATGTGTTGATTTCCTTATAATAATCATGTTTAATTACAACAGAAATATTAACAAATTTTTACTTAATTGTGAACTTATATAAGGCGCGAAACAACAAACAAAAACGTTTTTACATTTAATACGATATTTAATTATCAAACTAAAGGTATTTTCTTTTAATGAGCAGCATTTGGTTAAGAGTGTTTCAGAGCAGTTGTGGTGGGCTGGATTGTTTGAATTATTGCAAATGTGCCACCTAGAGGCTGGTAGCTCACACGCAGCTGCGTCTCTCCTCGAACGCATTAGGAATTGTGCTGTTGTTTTGTGATGTTTCTTTTTCATGTTGATGACATTGTGTTAAGTTTTGGCTTGGCAACCGCTTATTTGAATTCGCTGGAAAAGGTATCTTTCAATTTAGAGCCATTTTGGTTTCTGCTGGAAGAACTAATATAACTCTTGTTTCAGCAGTTTTTAGTGAGACAAATAATAAAAGATTTAGGCATTTCATGCCTCCAACCAAAAGATATATCCAAATAAAATGTATAGATTATTCTCTGATGCGCTTCTTTTCGGTTTTGTTAACATTGTTTTTTGTGTATTCGAATTCGGCACCGCGAACAAAACGAAATAATTTTTGACATAATATAAAAAAAATGGCGTATAGCAAATAATTTTGGAGTAATTTTATCATAATATCGATTACTTTTGTTTTTAAAATAATATATTTTTGTGAGTTAGCAAAACAAAATTCCACATAATAATCTGGCGTTAAAACTATAAAATTTGGCGTAAAAGTAATTTAAGATAAAATTTTCAAAATAGTGATATATTTTGGCGTTAAAGATAACACATTTGGCGTGAAAGTAAATCATTAAAATTCTGCCATAATAGTGGTAAAATTTTGACGTTAAAGCAATATAATTTGACGTAAAGGCAACGAGTTTTTCAGCCTTGGGCATAATACTCGTAGTGCTAAAATGTGGCGTTATAAGGATAATATGTGATGAAAATCATATTAGGAATAAACTTTCTCTCAATGATAAAATTTGGCAATAAAGCAATGCTTTTTGGTGTAAAAGCAATTTAAAAATAAATTTTATCTTAGTGAAAAAATTTGGTGATAAAGCCATAAATTTTAGAATAAAAGCAATTTAAGTAATCAAATTTTGGCAGGATAGTAATAATATGTCGGGGTAGTAGCGAATTTTGACGATGAATTTTGGCGAATTAGCGGTTTACAAAGTTACCGAACTTCTGTAGCCGTTTTGTTTGTTTACTTGGCGACATGGCATCCTAGTGATGGAATTTGGTGTAGTATCATTTTATCGCGAAAACTAACTGTGGTATTCATTATTATGTTTACCTGGCATCCTGACGATGCATTTGGCTCAAAAAGTAGAGCATTCTAGATTTTTATCCCAAAAAAAATTGTTACAGACTTACATATTTCCGTTATTTTTTGAAATTATTTCTCGAAAAATTTTATTTAAGAAGGCAATATATATTATGAGGTAATTAAAAAATTATTTGGGACGATAATGAAATCAAAAATATATTGCGCATTAAAACATAAGTAAATATCCCTTTTTCTTTTTGTAAATAGTGTCCTATCACTGGATTTCGCTATTGCAAACAATGCAAAATAGTGACATAATAGAGATGAATTTTTGAGTTTTATAGATAAATATCAGCATAATAGTGATTTAACCATGAATATTGGTGTTAGAGCAATTTAGCAGTCATTTTTAGAGAATGGCATTTTGTTTAATAGCGATTTGACACATAAACTGTAATTGCAGCAACCATTTTATTTGTTTACTTGGCGATTTGACAATCTGGTCATAAATTAGCTTTTTTTACAGGATTCTAGAACACGCTTTGGGTGATGGTTTTTAAAGTGCTAAATTTTATAAGAAGAAGTTCTGAAGCTTTAACAGCAAAGAAGTATGGCACGTAACTA